>BMAO01037272.1:290108-305074 GCA_019973975.1 Trichonephila clavata
GCCATTGGGGTAAAACACCGTGAATAAGATCGCCCTGTTTTACATTAATAAAATTAAAATCTAAAAAATTTCTTTTTAAAAAAATTTATACGTGGGGGGGGGGATACATTATACCAGCTTTAGTTCATGGCTCAGTTGACTTGGTCAATCCACTGGTCAGTTCTTAGGGCTCGGTCATTCACCAGCAAAAGGCTGTTCCATCTGGTGCACGTGTCTTTTATTTTCTCAAAGGCTCACAATCTGGCTGTCGCGTGGCCGGCTTTTCTTCTCCGCCGCGGTCTCGTGGCCGGCGTTCACCTGTTCCTTTCAAGGGCCCACTCAGGGGCGGCAGATGTTTGGGGGTGGGCGTGCTTCCTTTCCTCCGGAGAAGGGGGCGACTTGATCCGGGTACTGTGGTCACCACCTGTCCCTTGGTGCGATTAGATGCTTAAATAAAAAAAGTAGTTTTTCTCAACTTTTTTTTGTTGTTGCTGTGGTCTCCATCTGGATGTGTTTATTGTTGTTTAAAGTATATATCTTTGCTCTGAACGAACAAAACTTCACGTCAGAAATTCACTATTTTCCTTTGAAATAAATTGGAATAAAGTTGGTTAAAGTATTGAGAGAACTGTCATGAGTAACATGTTTCATCCCCTTCTAGTGTCTAAAAAATGTCCACCAAAAACTCGGGTCGCTTTTGACTTACGATCACTCGATTTATACAGAATTAGTCTGGCAATAATTCAGTATAGAGGCGTCCCTCGCGTATATCACGGTACTTGTAAATCTCGTTTTCAATATTACACGGCACAAAACTTGAATTGATTTTTAATTGAGTTAAATGATAGTTTTTGTTGAAAAGGACCCTTCAGTAAGTACGGAGCGGGTAATTTTAAAGCGAATTGAAAGGTTCTTTAGCTCCTTATAGCAAAATTCCGAAAGAAATGCAAGATCGAAACCGACAGGTAATTGCAACCACGTGAGACAACTTTTGCAATGATGGAGAAATAACAACTGAAGAGGAGTTTCAACCAACTTAGAGGGCGGGGGGGGGGGGGGAATTAGATTAGTTGTATTTTCTGGTGAGAGTTATGATGAATACTGATTTTGTGATCCTAATAAGCCGTTTTTTTATTTATTTTACTACAATAATTATTTTTTAAATATATTTTTTGTTGTATTTTTAATTTTGTTTTTCATATTGTTATTTTTGATTAAAAAACTTGAAATTAACAACTTTTTCGGTAAAAAAAAAACCTTGGTAGCACAAAGGGTCTGCAGTGTAAATAGAAGTGGTGCACGTTAAATCTGTCTTGGTTCAAAGTCCTCACTCTGGCATGGTGTGGAAGTTAGGACAGTGGTGTTCCATCTCGGGTTCATCCTGTCGCTTGGTTGTGGTTCAAAATGATAGAGCTAGGGGAGGGGGTCTGTGCCACTTATTCTCTTTTTAAACTATCGATGTAGTCAGCCATGTAAAATAATGGATCCTATTGTATGTTATACATTTGAATGCGCTTCAAATTTCTGGTGTTAAAGTCGAGAGAGTGGAATACACTCGCTCGTGTCATCCTCTTTAAATGATGCCTCTCTTAAGCTTACGATCGGGTCTGCTTAAGAAGCCCTTTATGTATCAGCCTGTCATTGCGGACCCCCAAGATTTCGAACATCCCTTCCTGACTCCTAACACATAGCTTAGGGAGTGTTCCGCAATAATCCTAAAACTGCCTCTGCTACTTATACAAACTTTTTTAACACTTCTTCTTTTCTTTTTAAGAAAACAGTTTATCATCTTTTTGAAAATATTACAAAACCTTGATTTCAATAAATAAACGATGTACTTAACTGTATTAAAATTGCTAATAAGAAGGATGGTCCTGCATTTCTATTACAACTGCTGTTGTATTAAATGTAATATTTGAAACTTGCAGTCTCGATTCCGGTTCTACGCTTTCCGGATAGTTTTCTGTACTAATTTTTAAGGTAAAAAAGAGCTAAACATGTTCTTTTACATAAAAATAATTAGTTTGGAAAGGTTTCAGATTTTTTGTGGACAACTCTGAAAGTTTTTTCCTGTAAATTATTCCGAAAGTACTTATTATTGTAAACCAATTTCAAAAGCTCCATCTGTGGAAATTTCTATCTCCTGTTCACACACATCTGCAATTAGTGATCTAGTCTGGGATCGCACATTTCTCAATTTTTTTCACGAGGTATCTGTAAAAGGAAAATCTTAACATTAAGGCTGTCTTCGGCAAAAGTATGCCTGGACTAAACGCGGAGCACATTGTCGGAGAGAAAAAATGCCTCGATTTTCATGAAAATTTGCAACAGTATAATTCATTCATCGGTTTGTAATATAATTTTTCTCAAATTTCAAAATTTACCATGAATTCTTATTTTTCATTTTAACACGTGAAGTGATAGCTCATTTAACATTATACGATACAGGGGGGGGGGGGGGGGACGTGATACATATTTTTTCCAGAAAAAAAACGAATGAACTCGGTCAAAAAATTTGAAGTATGATAAAATAATAGGATAGTGAAACCAGAATAAAATATTAATCTTTCATTTCTTTTACAACCTAAAAAAGATACCTAATTCAGGTCCTATTTTTTAACATTAACCAAAGACAGCCTTAAATGAGTCCGTGGACCCCTTAGAAAGGAGCTGGGGACCCCAGCGTTCCGTGCACCAAAGTTTAAGAACAGCTGGCGTAGTCGCGTCTGTCTCTAATCCAACCAAATCAATGTACAGAGTTTGGGAGTTTGACATTAATTACATTTTCAACATAAGATTAAAAGCAATCTCCAATTGCCTTGTGAAAGGTGTGTCTGAGACGTTTCCCTATCTGTTGATGAGAAGTGAAAGTTTCGTGCACCCCCTCAAGATCCGGAAAGTGAGTGGGCGGAAGTGCGTGTAGCCATTTCCTTTTGCTTCCTTTTTCCATAGTGTTCCTGATGCGGTTCGCTTCGCAAAGCGGTGACAGGCTTCGGTGGCTTCCCCGCAGGAACCTGCTGCTGAATGGAGAGCAAGGTCACGCGAGGGCGCCTCGCCGGTGCTGTTTTCGTTAAGGCTGAAATTATGATAAATTTAAAACGGCATTTTTTGGATTTTCTTGTTACAAACTGAAATATTGAAATCATCAGATGGGTAAATAATTTTTTTTTCATGCACCAAAATATTAACTCTTTTTGAAGGAAAGAAAAACTTTTCTTGAATGCATTAATGGAGTCTGGTGCAATACCAGTTTATCCATTGGGCATTTGGGCAGGCGCCCTGGGGCCCGGATAAGTTGGACTTTTCCAGATTTCCTTTTAATAAATTTCGATCCTCCAGTGCCAAGGGGAACCTATAGATCTGCGCCCAGGGCCCGAAATGAGCTTAAATCGGCTCTGGTCTGGTGACTTACGAACTGCGAAGTAGTGCATTTGAGAAAAATTTTTTTTATCATTAGTGTTAGTTTTTTTTTATGGAAAATAATGCGAATAAATTGCTTATTTGGCGTGTGTTAAATTCTTCTATCGCCAGTGACATAACGGAGAACACTTGGGCCCCTCTGCAAAGTCAGGGTTTGGGTCCCAAGCCAGATCTTACAAAGGATTGATTCCATACTTGGCGTCAGTCAGGCTTTGGGCCCCCTAGAACCCTGCCTCCTCCCCGCGATGCGGGTGTGTACGTTACGCCACTGCCTATTGCTTAACTGAACATGTTGTGAAAAAAATGTAGGTAACTCGAAGAAGTGTAGGTTGCGTGTTCTATCATAGAACTTGTGATCAATATTTTTTGAATTTTCGAAGATTTTCTTTGTTATTTGAAGCTATCAAAAAGTCTTCAGGAAGGAATCCCTTCCCGAAATTAACGGCAAACATTAATCGAATCGTGGAATAAGTTTTTGTTTTCTAACATTTTCAAAAATATTTTAATTCTTCATTTAGTTTGAAAGCTACAATGTTAATTGTAAACTTCGTTGTTTTCATTAATTAAAATTATTACAAAAAATGCTAAATGGTAAGATAAAAAAAATAAACGTCTTGTTCACAATGTATTTATTTTTTTTAAAAAAATTGAAAGCGCCATCTATATTAGAAATTGAGAACTAAATTTTCAAACTATTTGTTATAAAAAATACTGACTGCATTTTATTGCACAATGATGTGTGTATTATTTTTTTCTTGAATACATTCTACAAATTGTCTTCATTTTCATTTAAAATTAAGATTTAAGTCCTTTACTTTAGTGTATCAATTTCAAGCTGTCGTGTGCTGCCATCTGTTATTTCCGAAATAAAATACTTTGAAAACAAGTGCCCGTAGAAAACTTTTCATTCGGGTTAGTGTTATTTTCAAACGGAAAAATTTGATAAAATAGAATAAAATAGGGATATTATAAAAATTCGGCTGCGTTAGAAAAAAAACATAATTTCTCACCTTTCCGCTCGACATGCTTGGCAGGGGACACCGAAATCGCAGGATAGTGGGAACGGGTTGCTGGTGCACATAAAAAAGAAACAGAAAGCTGCCAAAATAAGTGATGCCTGTCCGCGGACAAAGGGGGTGTCCAGTCCGCAGGTGGAGCACACTTCCTTTCGCTTTTCTCGGATAGAGATGGTCCATTGATCCGGAAAACACCGGACCGGAAAGGAGACGCAGAACTATTTCCCTTGCTTCTAATTTTTTTGGAAAAGTAAGTCACGCTCAAGAACTTTACTTTTTTGAAGGAGAGATAAGTTACACAGCATGCCAGTGGCGCACACAGGAATTTTTTCAAGGGGAAGTCCACCATTCTCATATGCGTCAATATATCAACCAACATATTCTTTTGATTTTGTTGATTTTCGGGAACAAAAAACAGTAAAAAATAAATTATTGAAAAAAATAATGAACATTAATTAATAAAATGAATTATTAATAACAAATACTTTATTAAATTTTATGTTCTATATACATAGGATTATAATTTTTCGAAAAAAATTCAAGAGCCTTTTGGGGGGTCCGGACCCGAGGACCCCCTTGTGTGCGCCTCTGAGATGGATGTATAATGATCTTTTACTCCCCATTACCTCCTCGGAGTCCACCAAATTTCACACTTTTAGGCCTTAAAGTTCACTATCTGGAGCACCTCCTTAATCCCCCTTTTCTCCTTAGGAGTCTACGTAAAACTCATTCTTTTCAACAAAAAAAATAACATGTTTACCGAATTTCAAGTCTAAGTTCAATGGTTAAAAAGGGGAATATATGTATCTATACTCCTCGTAACCTTCTTGGAGGTCGATTTTGGAAAAATCCGTTTTTAGTGGATCTCTTCTCCGTGAAAGGAGCATGCCTGCCGAAATTCAAGTCTGTAAGTCTAATAGTTTCTGGAGATATCGTGATGAGTGAGCAAATAGCTTTTTTTATCTTAAATCCCAATGTCTTCAGTTTTTCCCCCGGTTTTAAAAAGATAAGCTTAAACATTTTTAAACTAAGCTTAATGTATCTATAAAGAAAGAATTTAGAAAATGTTGATGTGATTTCGATCGATTGAATGTCTTCTATTAGGTAGTTCCATTTAGACAATAGGAGCATAACTTTATTGCAGCTATATTCTATTGAATATAACGAATGCATATATTCATCATATTAATTATAAAATACGATTTTGATATAATTCAAGTGCATTTCATGCCTTTAGCCGAAAGGGTATATTTTAATTTTTTATGCTACTTTCGCTTTGGAAATTTTTTAACATTTTTGTTATTATTATTTTCATTAATGAAGAAAAAATTTTTAAGCGATCCAATTCAAACATCAGTGACATAGAAAATTCTCTTGATATTTCCAAAATTGAAGCCCACTTTAAAATCTGAGCATTGAATTTTAGGCTCTTAGAATTTTCAAGATTTCTTTTTGGTAGAATAGAGGGTGTGGAAATATTTTCTCTGTAGCCATAAAAAAAGTTTGCTCCAAATTTTTTTAAAAGTAGAACCTCTCTTTTTTTCTCTCTTTCTCCTTTCGACAGTATTAACCGAAAGATGCTTCTTAGTTTCGATTTCCCTTCCTCTCCTCCTCGGGAGGGGGTAGAAACCCCAGGACTCGAGCCCACTTCCGTTTTTCCCACAGATGTTGCCTCTTCCGTTCCTTTGTATGCGTAGGTGGGCGATAAGGCTTTTCCTCCTTTGGTTCCATTGGTGGGAGCTTTGGGATACTCAAATATAAAAATAAAGATAAAAGAAATAAAATAAAAATACATAATTTTGACCCCAAAGTCGCACTAAGGCGAAAACGCTCGCGCATATACGTAGTAAAAAATATATATCGTATATCAGTGACGCATTCAAAGAAAGGGGAGGGGGTCCCCCAAAAAACCTTGATTTTTCCCCCGATTGATTATAATTCTATGTATAGCACGTAAAATTTAAGTGTTTGTTATTAATAGTTAATTTTATTAATTAATGCTAATTATTTGTTCACCTATTCATTTTTTTATTATTTTTTTGTTCCCGAAAATCGACGAGAATGGTGGAGTTTCGACCCCCCCCCCCTTAAAACATTACTGTGTGCATCACTGATATATATATTAGTTGATATACCCGTTCTTCGCACGAGTGACTTGAAAAATTAAACAATACGGATTGACGGACAAGGAAATTTTTAATGAGTTAATTTTACGTAAATTGCAAATTAAACAACAAAAAAAAGAAGCTTTTTGCATATCTTCTACTGAACAAAAAAAACCCAACCATATTTGCTAAATTTTAAGTCTGTAGATTTAATGACTGATTTTAAGGATTTTTTTTTTTTTAATTTTAACACTTTATAACTCTCTTGTGGGTCGATTTTTGAAAACACCTTCCTAAAGTGATCTCTACTTTGTAAAAGTAACACGTTGTTGCACATTTAGTGTAATATAAGCTTAAAATAGTGTAAATAATTTATATCTCGATGTGTAATACGTTAATATTACTTTCTGTTGTATTATTT
Organism: Trichonephila clavata; assembly: GCA_019973975.1. Classification (NCBI taxonomy): domain Eukaryota; kingdom Metazoa; phylum Arthropoda; class Arachnida; order Araneae; family Nephilidae; genus Trichonephila; species Trichonephila clavata. The sequence goes on from BMAO01037272.1 coordinate 297,050, forward strand.
ATTGTTGTATTTATTTCAATGGAAGCATAGCGAAATGTTGGCGATAGAGCCAAGTTGGCATCATCTTTGGTGACCCTGTTGGCAACTTCGCATTAATTAAAAGGTGCAGAAGTTGATATGCTGTAGCGCCACTTGATGGGGAGCTCAACAAAATGGGTAGTACAAAAAACCTTCCCCTAAAAAAAAAATACGTATACATGCCGATTTTCAGTGATTGGTTGAACGTTGTTGGAGTGAAGTGAGGTCATACATACGCCCATTTATAAATATATATATATATATATATATATATATATATATATAAAATACGAAATTATTTAAGACGTCTACGTGTTCGGAAGTGTGATTTTAAAAGAGCGTATAAAAATGAATAATTTTTTGACATTTAGTGTCATTTAGAATTTACATATAAAATTGTTTTGAAGAAATAACGAAAAAAATTGTGGGCGTGGTAGCCTAGTGGCTAGGGTCACGATTTCGTGGTCGGAGTGTTGCGAGTTCGAATCCTGGTGCTACTGAAAACTCGCCGTGTAGAGAAGCCGATGCCCGTTACATCTGTCGAAGCTCAATTCCCGTTGGTCTTTACTTGCCAACGTTTGCTGTTTGGAAACTTTCTTTTAAAAAAAGTACGTTTTTGTCAACAATCATAACGAACATAGGGAGAAAAAATGCAATCGATTTGAAAGTACACATATTTATAGAAAATTCATTTTTTAATTTTGAAGAATCTTATAATACTTAAACATTTTTTAATCCAGTTATATAATTCGAAATTTTGACTAAATTTACAATTATAAAGACAAGCATATTTTTGATGTCAGTTTGTTTTGAATTCAACGGCGAACACGGGATTGTATTTATCACGTGATCAGAATGAATTTAGCCCATTGGCTGGTTGACTCTTCAATTCAAAGCATTAACCAAAAAAAAAAAAAAAAAAAAAAACGTAGAATAATAATGAACAAATAAATCTGTACCATTATTGAAAATTTCGGATAAAATTTTACAAAGGTGTGCAAACACATTTGGAACAAGTTATTTTTGTATCCATATTTCGTATCATTCTATTACGATTGAGGGAATGGATCCTGTTTTTCACGCTTTTGTAAGCATTGTTTGACCAGCTTCGTGAGAGTGACCTTGTAATCGTTCGTCAGAGTCCTGAGCGGACAATAGGAAAACATGAAAAATCACGGATATTGACCACAAGGCTTTTGGAAAGGATGTTTATATAAAAAAATTGCTTGTTATGAACTTAAGCAAATAAAAACTTTCATTTTTCTCAATTTGAATATTCTCTTCGGTAAAACAACATTTGCGCAATTTTTTTTTCCAATAGAATTTTTAAAGTTTACGGTTTTTAATTTTTTAGGTTGTTATTAGGCGATAAAAATTTTGTTAAATTTTTTTTATCAAAAATGAAGAAATGGATAACGTTTTTTTTTTTCTTCTTTTTCTTTCTATTTTAAATACAACATTTTTATTCTGCTTCTCTTCTTGTTATATATTCTAAATTTCTTTAAAATATCAAAGAAACTGAACATCATACCGAAGATTAGAGCAATTTCAGATTCATGTATGCACTAAAAGTTTTTAATACTGGTAAAATAAATTATTCACTTTCTTATTAGTATTCACTTAAATCTTTTCTTAATTTCGTCAATATAAACTATTTTACACAATTTTTAATTTTTCACAAAAAACTTGTTGAGAATTTGAGGCTGTGATGGCGGCTTAGATTCGAATAAATGCAGTATATTAACATTATTTAATCCAATTTTTAATTGGGTTTTTTTAATTCATAAAAAAATACAAAAATTTTGCTGGGAATCGGTTGAGGTCATGAAAGGCAGAATACCCTGCAAAGCCTATCCAAAACGACACCGAAATTATGCATTGATAAATTTAACCAAATCCTTTGAATCTAATTAATAGATTAAAAATGACTTCCATCAAGCAATTCCCCCCCCCCCCCCACACAAAAACACAAATTTTCTGTCACAATGGAATAATCGTCCCGAGATGTTCTCGTCTTCCTGTATTCGGAGTCATTGTGCATGCTACAGGCCGCGCCTCCAGTTCTCACGGATCTTCTTGAAACGGAAACGAGCTCTTCATCTGGCAGGGAGTGAGTGCTCTCTTTTACGCACCTATCATTTTGGGCTCTCACGCCCGAGGGCATCGGAGCGCTTCTGCATAAATTATTCGAATAGGGTAATGAGTGAAATTAAATTTTTGCTTAACATTTTATCCCCTTAACGTGCGCGGTCGAGGGGAGTCGTGTTTTATGCTGTCGTCATTTTCACACTCGAATATATGCGATCGTCGTCTGCACTCGTGAGACTGACTACAATCTGTCATCCTGGTTTTGTAAATTTAGATAAATGTCATTCTTTCGTTTTGTGGCACGTCATTTCCTCAGTTGTGTTCCACCAACATCTTAATAAGCTCCCAGAAGCACTGTGTTGTGGTAAAAGGGATAGCAAAGGGGAGAGTCTTTACAACAAGTGTAATAATTGCAATGGTGGGCTTCCTTCCAAATATATTTAAAGAAAGTTTTGAATAGTTTTTTTGAAAAAAATTTTTTTATTTTAAATATATTCTACTATTATTATTATTTCTGTTGAAAAAGCATAAATAAATGTTTTTGCTATATATATATATATATATATATATATATATATATATATATATATATATATAATCAAAATTTCTCTACAAGAGAGAGATGAACCACATGATCAATACATAAAAGAATATCAATTGCCAGATAACAATACAACAGAATTTAGAAGGAGATATGAAAGCTTGAAACAACAGAGCACACATTAAGTATAACAATACTTTTTGAACTTGAAAAGAGCACAAAAATAACAAAATAATACAAAAAGTCTGGATTTACATATACCAAAATAGAAAAGTAAAATTGAAGAAAATAAAATAAATAGTCAAACAATTTAACCTATTAGATAAAAAAAGGTTTGACCATGAGCATAAGCTACATAATAGCAAGGTCTATAATAGACCAGAAATACCATATATATCCAAATTCAAACATATATAGGCGCAATGCAGCCACATGATATGTGAGAATATATAATCAAAATTTCTCTACAAGAGAGAGATGAACCACATGATCAATACATAAAAGAATATCAATTGCCAGATAACAATACAACAGAATTTAGAAGGAGATATGAAAGATTGAAACAACAGAGACACATTAAGTATAAAAATACTTTTTGAACTTGAAAAGAGCACAAAAATAACAAAATAATACAAAAAGTCTGGATTTACATATACCAAAATAGAAAAGTAAAATTGAAGAAAATAAAATAAATAGTCAAACAATTTAACCTATTAGATAAAAAAGGTTTGACCATGAGCATAGCTACATAATAGCAAGGTCTATAATAGACCAGAAATACCATATATCCAAATTCAAACATATATAGGCGCAATGCAGCCACATGATATGTGAGAATATATAATCAAAAATTTCTCTACAAGAGAGAGATGAACCACATGATCAATACATAAAAGAATATCAATTGCCAGATAACAATACAACAGAATTTAGAAGGAGATATGAAAGATTGAAACAACAGAGCACACATTAAGTATAACAATTACTTTTTGAACTTGAAAAGAGCACAAAAAATAACAAAATAATACAAAAAAGTCTGGATTTACATACACCCATAGAAATATTAAAAATATACATACATATACATACATACACATAGTCATATTACTCGTACATTTTTGAAATCGAGTGAGAGGTGTGTAACCATGGGAACAGTGTGTTAAGGTGAATTGAAGGTCGAGGGGAGGTGGTAGGGTGTGTGAGAATCGTGCGAATGAGTATATGGGTAAGTTACAAAACATTACTACTTACGTCTACTACGATAGTAACGTACGTAGTAAGTTTTGTTTTCTTGATTTGTTTTTCCTTTTTTGGGGAGAATCGAAACAGGGGTCGGACCGGAAATGGGGTAGATGTTCTGAAAATCAGGTGAGAAGCCTGATTTTTTGGCTCACACGCTCATCCCCCTCCCCTCTTTGCATTTAAGAAGGGAAGTAAAGGTAGGTGCTGCAGGTGTATTTTCAAAAAGGGAGGGGGGAAGCACCGTCTGTCCGCAACATTGTAAAACATAAGATGTCGGGCGTTTGAAAAGTTTCCCTGAAACTTCAATATGAAAATCCATTGTGGAGCCGATTTTATTTTTAACTTCAACTTTTGAACTGTAAAATGGGCTAAATTCAAGACAATCACGCGTAAAACTGACATTAGACTTGTTTCTATTTGAAAAATTTTGATGAATTTCAAATTTTATAATTGGGAAAAGATGTTCAAGCATTAAAAAATAATTTCATCAAACAAAGTTTTTAAAGATTTAAAAAAAAATCTGTTATCTCTAACTTTTAAATCAAATGTATTTTTTTGCTTTATTTATGCGCATTTTTTATATATTGTTGACAGATATATAATTTTTAAAAGAAAGTTTCTATAAAAAGCAAAAGTTGCCGTGAAGCGCTTTAAATTGATTGGCTGGGCTGGAAACACGTGATTGTAGTCATGTGGCTATAACGTCGAATAAATGAATCCCATTTCAAGGAGAATTTAAAAAATAAAAAAATTTTCGGTAAACCATTTTTGTTTTAGAATCTTCGGATTTCGGTTTTAAAATTCCCCGTAGCTAATTGAAATTGAGACTATTTTATTGGTTAAAAGAAGGCATTCACTCGTTCTTGTACAATCGCCAACTATGCGGTTGTTTACAATTTTGTATAAAATTGTATTCTAATTGAAACCGAACACTCCTTTTTATTTGAAAGAATATTACTTTTTACTTTAAGTTGCATAATGTGAAAGCTAAATATTTTAAATAAAGAATCTTTTTTTCCAAATTTAATTTTTTTAAAAGTTTTTTCGCGCAAAAAAAAAAATTATAGAATCAAGTAATTCTCTCTCTCTCTCTTTGTCCCAAAAATATTTATACATATAATTTTTAAAAAAAATGCAAATTGGGATAAAAAAGTAATCTAAATATTAGTGCACTCTATAACACCATTTCAACCAACAAGATTATATTTGTGAAGAGGGGGGGGGGAGGCTGATGTCTTTTGAACCTGCTGCACCCCTTTCTTGCTCGGGTCCCTTACCTCCTGCGTGAGAAAATGAGAACAAAAAAAGAGGAGAGGGGAAGGAGAGCAAGGTACTGTACCGGAAGTTGGAGTACTCGCACAAGGTCGACTGTTCCTTCAGCTGTTGCAAAGAGAGAGAAGGAACAGCTGGAACCACCTCACTTCCTGTGCCTTTCTGCAGGACAGGTGCCCCACAAGTGCTCACAATATGGGCATTTTTTTTTTTTTTTTTTTTTTTTTTTTTTTTTCGCAATACATACACAGAACACACGTGGGCACAGAACAAGAACCGAAACTTAAAGAACAGAACAAGTTCCAACTTTTTTAAAAAAGAAAATTGTTTTCTTAAGCAAAAAAAGTCTCAATAACGATATTTTCTTAAAATTTGGTGAATAATGGTGCAATTTTTAAAAAATAATTTGGCACTTGCCTCCAAAAATAATGTTGACTGACTCGAGAAAGGTTTTCCACACAAATTGTAAGTCTTTACTTTTCTGTTTCTATGGTAACAGACGAATTCATTTTGAAATCGGAGGAGGCATCGATAATTTGAACATTTGAGAAAATGTTGATTAGACAATATCAAATAGTTTCTGTATATTTAAAGAAAAACAGCAGAATGGTTTCTGTCTGTCATTCATAACTTTTGACTTTGGTGAACTTTTTGTAATTTTAATATAGTTAACTGTATTTTGAAATATATTTATTTTAAAATTTTTATTTATTCCTTCCAGGTTGCGGGTTTGGTCTGCTACCAAAGATCTATGTGATAAATTGAACTGTCATCTAGTGATAATCTTCGGAACCAATTTGCTTTTTCCTGCCATTTGGTGTCAGTCTCTAAAAATAACTTTTACCTGCTGTGCTGAGCTTCGTTTCCGAATCAAAATGTCCGGAACCGAGTCGACTGCCTCTCTAAATGAAGTTTTGTTATATTATAAGAACATTCCATTGTAACTTCTCAAAAATTTGAATGTTGAAAAATTGACCTGTAAAAATTTTGTTTCTGTAATTTTATTTTATTTAACTTGACTTGCATGTACAATTTTGAGTCAAAAATAACGACGAAAATCGTATTTAAATTATGTATATTCAGAAAAAAAAAATGCTTTTTTACTGCATTTTAAGTCTTTGCTGTAAAAAAAGTAGTTTGAAATATCATTTTTAATAGTTCTTTGAAATGATAAAATTAAGTTTTTAAAGTACTGTAATATTATGTGTCGTATAAGAGTTTGTGGTACCTTGTTAATGCAATTAATTTGTGAAAAAAACTATTCACAAGAATTAATAAGACATAGAATGATTAAAATATACTATGAAATTTACATAGCTATAACGCTTTTAATTATATTTCTGAATTATTCTTTCAATCTAGTTTGAAGAATTCTATTTCTATCGAAATACCACATCTAGTAATTTTATTTCTTATCGAAATCCTTTATTTTAAATTCAATTTTGTCTGGAGATTTTCAAGTTTTTTTCATAAGTACCAAAATTATTTTTGAGCTTAAAATACCCCCCCCCCCCGTTAGAGTTAGATTTGTTGATCGGCGATCTCTAATGGATTAAAGGCTGCATTACTTATCAAATGGCAACATCAAACGATTTTGACATGCATTGTTATTTTATAGAACACTCGTTTAATATGAATAATGTAATGCTTGTTAATAATTGGAAAAAAAAAATTTTAATTAGTATAGTGTGTTCTAGTGAAATATATTTCGAAGAATAAAAAAAAAAGCGAATTTATTTTTAGGTAAAGAATTGCAAAAAAGTGTTAATTCCCCCCCCCCCCTCGATTCCATTTTTTTTACATGTTGCCATTCACGGGCTTTAAATAAATAATTGAAATAGATCGTAACCGAAAATATAATGGTTTGAATTTATCATACGCAAAGTGATTGCTGAAAAATAAATTTTGCTGACGCATTTTACTAACGATATCAAGATTGAATATTCTGTTGAATGCGATGACGCATTGAATTTTAATTAAATAAAATATTTCCCTTCACTTTTGTAATTGAAAAAAGAATTTGCATAGTAAAAAACTTTTTTAATTTCTATACATTGAAATCTTAAATGATGCCCATCGTATTTGTTACAATACGTACATTAGAATGTATAGGATGTGTATAAAATGAACAGTTCCCCGAAAAATAAATGTGGAATTACGCCGAGTTTTTTTGCGAGACAGACAGCAGAGAGAGCGGGTGACGTATCTGTACATATTTGTGCATAAAATGACTAAATATATTTATGAAGTGTCCAATGATGCTGCGGTATCAGCTGAAACTGATCTCATTTCTTCCTTTGGCGCCTGAGTATCGACGGTGCCAAGGATGTCCTGTGTACAGAGATTTCTAATGACTAGCTCTTGGCTTGCTCTTGAATCTTTTTGCGAGAAAGGTGCAGGTTTCGAATTCCTCAAAGGTTGTACATATACCTCGCATGCTTTCAAATTCTTGCTCGTAAAAAGATTGAACTGCACACACAAGAGATGTATGAAATAACCAAATGGAATTTGTGTATTAATTTTTATTTTGTATGCCTGTGTGTATAACAAAGCTTGTGAATAAAAATTCCTTTGAAAAAAATTGTGTCTGCTATTTTTATGATATTTTGAATAAAAATTTTTTTATTATGTGAATATATATAATGGTGTTTTTTTTTTTTTGTGTGTCTTCTCCTTCCTCGTTATTTTTATTTTTCATTATGTCTTTCATTTTTAAAACAGCAGATTTTATAAGATGTACGCGCTCGCAAATGTAGTCAGTTCTTGGTTACTTCTGCTCATGCGTCAACAATTCCAAAAAAAAAAAAAAATACTTATTCAATTTTGAATCACAATAAAAATACTTGTTTTTTAAAAATTTTCCA
>BMAO01037273.1:0-86464 GCA_019973975.1 Trichonephila clavata
TTATTATCCGGAGCGTCAACTATCCGAAAAAAAGTCCGGATACGTTTAGAACAGTGCAATGCTCACCTGTTGTTTCGTGTGAGGCCAAAAGTGACGGGAAAACCCAAGGTGAGGGATATTTGGGGGATTTCAGCTGTGTGTGAATTGGTAAACATCTGCGCTGAATATTAGGTCAGTTTGTTTCCAATTGAGGGAGTGTATACATGCTCTTTTGTTGAGTTTTGTTGATGTAAAAACCTGGATCTCATGCGATGCAGAAGATTGTGGATTTCAAATGCTGATGACGAGATTGTGACTTCCATGCAAGAAAAATCCGACCCAGTCAACGATGAAACGGACGAGGACAACAACAAACGGAAGTAGAAAGAGTCCATCAAATGCTGACGCGTTCCTGCGTTAGAGACAGCTATGGAGTGGTACGAACAATAATCAGAGTCCTGTCCTACTCAACTACTGCTGCTGAAGAGAATCAGAGACCTTGCATTGAAAAAACGAAGGTGTACAATAGTACAGTGAAAAATAAGTGATTATTCTCCACAATAAAGGTAATATTGCGAGATTTTGCACCTATTTTGCTTTTTCTTCAAGCACGTTTCCCGCATAGGATGATTTTCAATATTTGTATAGTGTCCAGTATCCCATACTGCAGGTATCGCATTCGGTTTTTGGTTATCCGAACAATCGCGTATCCGAACGGTGTCCGGTCCCAATGGATTCGGATAAATGACGTTCTACTGTAAATCAAAACAATGTAAAATATAAACAATCAACATCCACCCTTCAGTGGGTCGTGGTAAAATTATCAAATGTTGACCGATCCGTGGTGATAAAAATGTTGAGAAGTACTGCTCTACACTGCGAGTCTTCAGCGGCACTGTGAGACGACCCACGATCCGATGCATAAAACGTTAGCCCCGAGTTTGCAACTATCAACCCTTGGATAATGCGAAAGCATTTATTTCTTTTTTCTACATGGGTTCGAATTTAATTAGTAGTTCTGTGTAGGTATTGTCGTTTATAAAACGGAAGAATTACGATTCCCATAACCAGATAGGAATATTTTTGTTTCTATGTAATACACATAATAATGTCTATGTTCTTTGAATATAGTACATCATTAAATACTGTTTATCAAAAACGTACACTGAAAGAAATGAAAAAAAAAAAAGTATTTCAAAGTATACATTTTGTTAATACTTTGAGTACTCCTTTTATGTTTGTATTATCTTTTGATAGTGATAGTCGCCACTAGATGGCGCTACAAATTAAACGGCTCTCCTATTTCGGGACTAGCCCTACTTGGAAAGGCTTAGATGTTAAAATACAGCACATTTGCAACAAATAATTTTTTCCCTCAAATTGAACTGTGAAGCATGAACTCTATTATCACACATACGGGAAATATTTATACTTGAAAATAAAATATTAATAGTATTTTAATTTTTAAAAAATGACATTGCTTTTTGTGGGAAAATACACAGGAAAAAGAAATGCATTCAGAAGCAAGAGCAAAGTAAAATTGTTACGGATTCAAATAGCAATTTGAATTCTTTCTTCTTCATTTTAATATAGTGTGAATTATCTATGGTGTTTGTATTTTTATTGTTCTCACTGATTATTATTAGTAGTAGTACTTTTGTATTATGACTGGAATCCTTTTTTCCGTCTTCTCTTAATTTCTTTTAAATCGTTATTTCAAATTCTTCACTTTTTATAAAGGGTTTAATTTCTGTCTTTTATTGCTACGATTTATTTATGTTTCTTACAGTATTATACATTTTTGGAAAATTCAAGCGAAGCAAAAAGAAAAAAAACCCACAATGTATATTATTATTCAAATGGGGGAGTGTAAAAAATAATTATTTAATTTCTTTTAGATTTAAATTCAATTAGTGGATGAGAATTTGATACTTGCAAAGTTTTTAGTTACAGTTAAATTGCACAGATGGCACTACTATTGCAATTTTATAAGAGACATCACACTGTTTGCATTGGGCTGCCATCTATGGGTTTTAATTTTAATTTAAAGTTGTAGGAATTTAAAATTCTCAATTAAATTATTCTGATTTTAATTTAAATAAAATAATTTAACTTGCTTCAGACATCCATTTTGCGATGCATTCTTGCATGTTAAATAATACAAGATGCAATGAGATTTATTTTTTCAGTCACAAATTACTTTTCCGTAGCTAATAACACATTACAAAAACAATTAATTTTATTTTTACTATTCAATTTCAGTAAATTGAATCCTACTTAAAGTTTTTAACGATTTTCAATCCAAGTCGTGCATATGTTCTATGGCGGGAGCTGGAACAATTATTTTTTATACAGAAATGGAGAAAAAATGTTCTTGAATTTATTTCACAAATAAATTTCTGATCCTATCCTGCGTCTGATTATTTTAATACAAACATTAAAAATCATTTTCCTCCGTACAACAATACTGATTACAGTCGATTCTCGATAATTCGAAGTTGAAGGGACCAATGAAAACTTCGAATTATCAAGAAGGTAGGGAAAAAACTCTCAAAATGCACGAAGTGAATTTTTTTTCTAACACATTTAATTTGAAACAATGTTATAAAACAACAATTATACATATACATTTAGCTATTTTAAAGTATTTTTAAAAAGTACATATTTTACAGCATAAATATTAAACATAAGTTAAAAGTCCTGTATTAAAAGAATGCATATTGTATATAATTAATTTTTTTTGACAAAAAAAATCTGTTATCTAATCAGTTAAATCTAACTTTATGGCATTCAATCTAACTTTGTCAATAGATTTGAAGGAAAAAGCTGCCTATCTGGTTAAGTGACACTTTAGCTTCTGTCCGAGTTATCGGAATCATCTCCGATGGTCATCAAAGAGCCGAGCCCACGTTAAAGGGGAGATAAGCAGGGCAATATAACACAAAACATTTTTTGCTTCAACCTGTTTGCTACAGGACTCTACAGGATAGTGAGTGTTTGAATTGTCATGAGTTTTATTAGATCACTTCGAATTATCGCGTATTGTAGTCTGGACGGCTACAGATTTTACTTCGAAATATTGACGTATTGTTTTAGTTCGAAATATCAAAAGTTTTTCTAGGGGCTGAGCAGAAACTTCGATTTTGCGAAAGGTTCGTATTATCGAAGGTTTGAATTGCCGAGAGTCGACTATATATAGTTTTTCAAATGATAGTTCATAAGGAAAGCTGATAATTGAGTAAGAACTCCCTTTTGTGAAAGTTTCTGTTATCATCATGCCATCTATGTCTTTTATTTAATGAACGAGAATCAAGCGAAAAGGTAGAGAGGTTACAATTTCTTGTATTATTTAAATTAAAGGTACAATAATTTAATTAAGAATTCAAAACTCCCACAATTTTTAGTTAAAATTGGAACTCATAGATGGCAGCACGATGCAATTTTGTTATCTCTCTCTCTTATCGTAAGAATCGGTTTTAAAATTGTGCTTGCTATGCTGAAATCAAAATATCCACTTTTTTTTTCTAGTAGAGAAACATCTTTTGAAAATATATACAATGAATAACAAAAATCATGAATTTTAACTTTATATACATCTTTTAATCTTATGAAGGACATTGTACCGGTGGCAAGGTTGGTAAGATAAGGGCATTGTACGACATGGACCAGGGTTCGACTCCAATACATCACCTTAATGTTTGGCAAGTGAAATTAAGAACATCATTAAAATACACTTGAATATTATAAAATGATTCAGAGGGAAAGACTAGACATACCTGGGAAAATTCCTGAATTTTTAATCACCTAATCAGAGAGTCAAATTCGGAAGAAGGGTACCAACCATAGGAGGGAATGACAAAAGCCATGTTCGCGTGAGTGGGGGAATGGATAAAACAAGTGGTAGTAAACATGTGGGATCAGAAACCCACTCATTATACCGTCACTCGCAAAAAAACTTTCGAGAAGGACATCGAAAGGGTGCCTCAGAATTACAGGCGGACCATTGAAGAGTTCTTGAATGAATTGGATCCATTTATTGCAGCAGACAAGCCTCTGTCTGGTTTGGACAAAAGTTTCAGCAAACGATTTGGTAAGTTGCGCATCATTTACACTGTGGACAGTAAGTGCCAAACAGTTGAAGTATGCACAGTGGGAGCAAGGAAAAATGTTTATAAGCAAAGACGATAACGAAAACAAGCACAAAAATGAAAAAAAAAAAATTTTTTTTTTTTTTTTTACTCTTTCTTGAGGTAGAAGGGATATAAGGGACCACTTTCGTTGTTTGGCAACACAATTCAGTACGATGTATTTTTTGTAATATATTTTACATATACTGGTTCAAATGAGGTTGTTTTTTTTTACCTCATTCCTTCATCACGATATCTCCAGAACTATTAGACCTACAGACTTGAAATTTGATATGCCTGTTCCTCTCGAGGAATTGAGATCCGCCATTAAAAATTTTTGCTAAACTTGATCCCCAAGTTCAATTGAGAGGGGTTAAGGGCCGTTATAGACAATATATCCCCGTTTTTGAAGTATTAGACCTACAGACTTGAAATTTGCTAGGCATGTTCCTCTCGTGGAATAGAGATCGCCCAAGAACGGAATTTTCGAAAATTGGCTCCCAAGGTGCATTACGGGGGGGGGGGGCTTAAGAGGCGTTATAAACAAATACTTTCACTTTTTTTGAGCTATTAGACCGGCAGACTTGAAATTTAATATACCTGTTCCCCTCGTGGGCTAGAAATCCGCTAAGAACGAATTTTGCGAAAATTGACCCCAAGGGATATTAAGAGGGATTAAGGGTCGTTATCATCATTTTTGAACAATCTGACGCACACACTTAAAATTTGATAGGCATGTTCCTCTAGTTGAGTAGAGATCCGCTAAAAACGGAGGTTTTTTTTGAAAATTTAGCCCCAAGCGGCGTTATGAGACATTAAGAGGAGTTATAGAGAAATATTTTATAGTTTTTGAACTGTTAGGCCATAAAACTTGCAATGTGGTAGGTATGTTCATGGGGTTAAGGTACTTTACAAAAGGGATTTTGCAAAATTCGGCATCCAAAGGGGGTTGCGAGGGATTGAGGGGCATTTTTGACAAATATATTTCCTTTTTAGAACTATTAGATTTGCACACTTGAAATTTGGTCTGTGTGTATCTTTCATGGAGTCGAGATCCGCTACAAAACGGGATTTTGCAAAATCCGCTTCTAAGGAGAGTTGTGCGGGGTTACGGGGCATTATAAATCTATATACTCTTTTCGTTTTTGAACAACACCTAAATTTTGAAATTCGGCAGGCATGTTCATTTCACGGATTAGAGATAGGCTGCAAAAAGATTTTTGCGAAATTTGTTCTCCATGAGGGGTTGTGAGGCTTTTAAAACGCGTTATAGATTAAAAAAAATTGAATTTTTAGACAGAAATACTTAAAATTTGGTAAGTCTATTTCTTTTGCTGCTCAGAGATCCTGCTAAAAAAATAATTCTACGGAAATCGACTCCCATGGGAATGCGGTAGTTTCTGGGGCGTATAGATAAAATATTTCCAGTTTACGAAATCCTGGACCTACAGTTATGAAATTTGGTACGCATGTTTCTTTTGTTGAGTTAAAATCCACTGAGAATGGGTCGTTGGGAAATCAACTCTCAAGGAGGGCGGGGGGGGTGCTTATTAATAAAAATAATTATGTTTTGTAATTATTAGAAGTACACTTGAAATTTGGCAAGTATGTTTATTATGTTGAACAGAGATCCACTAAAAATGTGTTTTGAGGTGATTCATTTTGGGGGAGGCGGCTACGGGAGCGTAAAATACAATTTTACTTCAAATTTAGAAATTCCTTTTTTTTAATCAAGAGGCTAGGCTTATAAGAAAAATTTCCAAGACAAACGAGCGCTTAACGCTAGGTCTTAATCCTGCATACAAAACTAGCATATATTCATACAAAGACAGGAAATATCCGGAGAAGCGGGCAGGTAAGGGTTGCAATCTGGATAAATTAAATCTTCTACCCCCCCCCCCCCCAGTATGACATTTTTATTTTTCTTCTTCTTTTAATTTTTTTTTTTTTAGTTGGCATTGGTTGTCTGTTAAATGTATCAATATTTTATGACCTGACATCGTATTTTTATTGCGTAATTTACTCTTTACTGAGTTTTAAAGACTATATTTACATTGACTTTTCCAATATCTCAGAATTTTCATCAGATTGCTACAAAAATGGGAGACAATCCACTCCGATTCTTTCATCACGAGATCACCGGAACTGGCAGGCCTTTTGAATTTGACAAACACATTTCTTTCGTTGAATAAAGATCCTCCAAGAGCGGGGTTTACGGTAATCCACTCAAAACAGGGGAAAAAACACGTTAAGGCTGAAAAATGCGCTTTTTCAAATACTAGGCCTACAGAGTTGAACTATGGCAGACACGTCGAAATTTTTCAAGCAGGAGGGGTCCATGGTCAAAAATCCCCCAACTCGTATCATACCTCAAGACAACACCAATTGATTCTACTGAATTTGTTAACAAAAAACAGTAAAAAATAAATTATTGAATAAATAGTTAGTATTATTAATAAAATAAATTGTTAATTACAAATACATAATTTAATTTTACGTTATATATATATATAGGATTATCATCAATCGAAAAAAGAGGGGGGCGGGCTCGGACTCCTAGGATACCCCCCTTGTGTGCGCCACTGCAGACGCGTATCTTTTCTTTTTAGTAGAAATAATATAAGAACGTGTTTAGTGAAACTGACTATCAAGTGTGGTACAGTAAATAAAAGATAAGCGCTTTTGAATTATCCTGCCTGTTGGTTTGATAATTAGCAAACATGTTTCTTTTGTTGAATAGAGATTCGCTAATTATGGAATCGGGAATTATTCCTAAGAGGGTTGCAAACGCTTAAGAAATAGAATTTCGTTTTTATGCTTTTTTTATTTTTTATTTAGAGGCGGATGCCTCAAGAATGTTTCTTGATACACAATCGAAAGCTTAATGCTTGAACAAAGGTATCAGTAACTTAGAAACAATGCAGTGATAACCGAACTTACGCGATAGGTGGGACTGTTTAATAACCGCATAAGTCGAATTCGCCAAATTTGGCGTATAATCTAGTATGCAAATACACACAGTAGACTCTCGATAATTCAAACTTTCGATAATACGAACCTCTCGCTAATACGAAGTACAGTAGAACGTCGTTTATACGAATCAATTGGGACCGGACACCGTTTGGATACGTGATTGTTCGGATAACCGAAAACCGATTGCGATCCATGCAGTATATGAAACCGGGCACTGTACGAATATTGAAAATCATCCCACGCGGGAAACGTGCTTGAAGAAAAAGTAAAATAGGTGCAAAATGTCGCAGTTTGACCTTTATTGTGGAAAATAATCACTTATTTTTCGCTGTAACATTATACACCTTCGTTTTTACGCTGCAAGGTCTCTGATTCTCTTCAGTAGCAGTAGTTGAGTAGGACAGCACTCTGTTGTTCATACCACTCCATAGCCATTCTCTAACGCAGAAAAGCGTCCGCATTTGGTGGACCCTTGATACTTTCGCTGTTATTGTTTTTGTCTTCATCCGTTTCATCGTCGATAGGGTCGGATTCTTCTTGTATGGAAGTCACAATCTCGTCATCATTTGGCATTTGAAATCCACAGTCTTTTGCATCGCATGCCATCCAGGTTTCTACATCAACAAAACTCAACAAAAGAGCACTTGGGCCGCGAGAAGGCCGTGGGTAGCCTAGTGGTTAGAGCATCAGACTAGAGACCAGAAGGCCTGGGTTCGATGCCCGATGCTACTAAATACCACCGAGTATAGACGGAGTACGTGCTCGTTCAATCAGTGAGTCCGAAAGTCTTGTGGGTGGTCGCAGCAGAAACCACGAGTGCAGGGGACTGGATAATATTTCCCTCCCCTTCAGTTCCGTGCCTAAATTGTGGAGGTGGAGATAGGTGGTGTCGCCATCTATCGTTAAAAAGTCCAACCTGTTACACAGGCAATGGCAACTTTCATTCCTTCCCTGCGGGAAGGACACGACAACAACAACAACAAAAGAGCATGTATACACCCTCTCACTTGGAAGCAAACTGACCTAATATTCCGCTCAGATGTTTATCAAATCACACAACTGAAATTTCCCAAACACCCCTCACCTTGGGTTTTCCCTTTATTTTTGGCCTCACGCGAAACACTTGTTGAGCATTACACTGTTCGAAAACGTATCCGGACTTTGGTTCGGATATTTGACGCTCCGGACAATGAACGTTCGAATAAACGACGTTCTACTGTATATGCTCAGCCCCTAGAAAAACTCTTGATAGTTCGAACTAAACAATACATTTTGGCACACTCAATATTTCGAAGTAAAATCTTTAGCTGGCCGGAACAGAATAAGCAATAATTCAAATAGATCTTATAAAACTCTCGACAATTCAAACACTCCCTTTCATAGAGTCCTGTAGCAAACAGGTTGGACCTTAATTATTTTGTGTTGTTGTGCTTCTGCTTGTCTCTCCTGTAACGTAGTCCCTTTGATGACCATCGGAGTTGACTCCGATAACTGTGACATAAGCTAAAGTGTCACTAAACAAACCACACATCTTATTTATTGAAAATCCCGTTGATGCGGACATTTTCCAAGCTTCATTTATTCTAGAAAAATCTATTGACAAAGTTAGATTGAATGTGCCATAAAACAAAAAAAGACAGCAGATTTTTTCGTCGAAAGAAATTTATTATGTACAGTATATATTCTTGTATAATAGTTGTTTTTTTTAATACATAAATGTATTCTTTTAATACGGGAGATTTAACTTCTGTATGATATTTATACTGTATTATATATTCTTTTTAAAAATACTTTATAATAAAATAATTTTATATATATATATATATGTAAAATAGTTGCTTTATTACATAGTTTCAAATTTAAATGTGTTAGAGAAAAAATTCTCCTCGTGTATTTCGGAGATTTTTCTTACCCTCTAGATCCGGGGTGGGCATTAAGTCGATCGCGATCGACCGGTGGACCTCCATGACAATTTGGAGTGACCGTCTGAAGATAGCCTTTAGTAATTGTATACGGAAGTATTCAAGATTGGCTCACTGTATGCAGACTAAGTCTTGTACTGACTGTAATTACGAGAACTAACTTTAGATGATATAATTTTTATTTTTTAATGTACCTTGAATTGTTTGGTAATAAATGCATAATTAGATATTATATTTGTGGTTATATTATTATTATGTTTGTATTTTGCGTTTTGCTTTAAACGCAGTCTCAAAAAAGTTAGTTTTTCATTTTATTTACGCAGATAAGTACACATTCTGTATTTATTATTCAGTTATAATAAATATTGTTGATTTTTTCCTTAACTCACCACACTTTCAACCTTGGGTAGTGGGCGCACTCGGGAAATTTTCAAAGGGGTACGGCGCGGTGGTTCAGGGTCGAATGTCTATCATTCTCATATCCTACCCCAATACGCTACCAAACATATTTTTTAAATTTTATTTTGTAGATTGACGGGGAAAAAGAACAGTAAGAAATAAATTATTGAATAAATAATTAGCATTAATTAATAAAAAAATTATTAACAACAAATATTTAATTTAATTTTACGTACTTTATACATGGGATTATAATCAATCGAAAAAAATCTTGAGCTATGGAGGAGGGTCTGGACCCATGGACCCTCCCCCCCTTGTGTGTGCCACTGAGACTGGGTCTACCGCAACACCTTGAAATTATTAGAAGTAGCCCATGCCCTGGAAAGGTATGCCCACTCCTGAACTAGATAATTCGAACTCTTGATAATTCGGAGTACTTGTATTTCATTGGTCCTTTCAACTTCGAATTATCGAGAGTCGACTGTACATGGAAATTATTTTTAGTTAAGGTCGGAGACGAAAGAAAATAACTATTTAGAAAAACAAAATGTTTCATAAAATCTCAGTTAACACAAATATAAAATCGCAAACCGAAGTTATTTTGATGCAGAAGGTTTCATAGAATCTAACAAAGTAGTGTGCCGGCTTAAAGACTTTTTTTCCCCCTCTCTCAGAATTTCCTAGTAACATGGTAATAATTTTTTCCCCTTGTTTTGTTGAAAAAATACGCTCTTCGTTGGAGTCTATATTTTATAAAATTTGTAACTCTTTTTCAATTACGCCGAGTCCTGTAAAATCCCGAACCGTCATTCGATGTTCTAATTCAGTGGTTTGCAAAATTTTAACTCATGGAACCCCTAAAACTTGAAGGTGCTTTCATGGAACCCCTAGAACTAGAAAGTGTTTTCGTAGAAGCCCATTCCATACATTTACTTCGAAGTATATATCTCAAAATAATATTTAAAGTAGATCACACACACAGTATATTATAAGCCCTTTATGTAAAGGCAATTAAAAAAAAGTATTGCATTTATTATTAAAAAAATTCTAACATAATTTACTCATTAATAACATTAATTTGTGATTTAAGTGTCACCTATCCATGCATTATAATTAGTAACAGGGATTTTATGTGCTTGGTTTCTTCAATTCCTACTATTAGTTCTCACTCTCTATATATTTATCTTGTTCAAATTTTCAATCGTTAATAAAATACATTTTAAAGCACTCAATTGAGCTGAAATTTTTCTTCACGATTATTTTGGATGACAATGCAGTAATTTAATTCTAATTAATAAAATTTAATTGATTAAAACTAATTACTCTAAGAATTAGAAATACAGCCACGTTGGCATCATTTTTGGAGACTTAGTGACTATTTTGGCGACTTGTGTCAAAACTTGAAAAGGTTTTTATCTCACATTTTAAAGCACTCATTTGAGCTGAAATTTTTTATACACTATTGTTTTGGGTAAAAATACTAGTTTAATTTTATTAATTAAAATTAGTTGACTGAAATAAATTATTTAAAGAATTACAGATACAGCCACGTTGGCTTCATTTTTAGTGACTTAGGTCAAAACTTTAAAAGATTTTTTCCCCTCACGTTTCAAAGTATTCAGTTGAATTGAAATTTTATATACACGATTTTTTTGGATGACAATACGATACTTTAATGATAATTAATAAAAATTAATTGCCACTTAATGTTGTGATTCTGTCATATGTATATACATGTTTAGATTAATTCTAACTATTTAATAAAAAAATAACTAAAATAGTAATTTTTTGTTGTTGATCTAAGTAGGGATTGACTTAAATTTTTTTTTATATTACTTGTTTTCCCATGAACTGTCGAAGTTTAGGTCTATTGGGAGTAAATGCAATTGCATTACGTATTCCGAGTTTAATTTGTTTTTATACTTTGTTTTTTGTAGCATTTCACTTAAACACAATGGCTTTAAAATGTTTATAGCTGTGTGAGAAATTCTGTGTATTTTGCACGAATTTACAACCTAAAATTTAGAAGCTTCTTTTGCTTAAATTTAGATTTTAACATCAAATCTGTTGATATGTTATTCCCATTCCTTCATTATATGTGTTGCTTTCCACAAATTTAAATGGTGCATTTTCCATTTGAAAACTATTTAGTTTTTCAAGACATTGTGCAAACTAACAAGTATAAAATTATCTCGTGGAACCCGAGATAGTAAATAATAGAATATTCATAATCTAGTAGGAAATACATATATAAAGATGAAAGGTTTTAATATTAATTTATTATATTATAATAAAAGTTTAAAAAGTGTTGCAAAATAAAGTTATTATATATAAATAAAATTTTCAGTTTTGATGAATAGGTCGAGCTTTATATACTTGTAACTATACAAACTTCATAGAGAACGTGAATCCATTTTCCATATATATTTATTTCTTCTCGATGTTTTTTATTGTGACTCGTGGAACCCATGGGTATGCCTTGTGGAACCCCTGGGCTCCGCTGAACTCAGTTTGAAAGCCACTGTTTTAACTGAACTGGGTCAATTAGACTCAAGTCCCTTAATGTCAGCATATGCATTTTTAGGACCTAGTCAGCTCCTGGTTGTGGGAATCCTGCAGTTCTTAAACGTTATCACTATCCTAAATTTATTTGCCTGGCCGGATCAAAAACTTCTTCCATTACATTACCAATTTCATGAGATTCTGGTGTCGATTCCACTTGAGTTTCTACGATGGAGGGGAGGAAAAGGGGGCATAAACGAATCAACGAGATTTGAAAATTACGTAAATCGAGGTATTACAATAGAACGTCGTTTATCCGAATCAATTGGGACCGGACACCTTTCGGATACGCGATTGTTCGGATAACCGAAAACCGAATGCGATCCCTGCAGTATATGATACTGGACACTATACAAATATTGAAAATCATCCCATGCGGGAAACGTGCTTGAAGAGAAAGCAAACTAGGTGCAAAATGTCGCAATTTTACCTTCGTTGTGGAAAATAATCACTTATTTTTCGCAGTACCATTGTATACATTCGTTTCCCCCCTGCAAGGTACCCCCTGCAAGTAGAACAGCACTCTGATTGTTGTTCGTACCATTCCATGGCTGTCTCTAACGCAAAAAACGCGTCAGCATTTGCTTTTTTCATTGTTGTGTTGTCCTCGTCTTCATCCATTTCATCGTCGACAGGGTCGCATTCTTCTTGCACGGAAGTCACAATCTCAGCATCATTTAGCATTTGAAATCCACAATCTTCTGCATCGCATGCCATCCAGGTTTCTACATCAACAAAACTCAACAAAAGAGCACGTATACACCCCTCACTTGGAAACAAACTAACCTAATATTCCGTGCGCATGTTTACCAAATCACACAACTGAAATTCTCCAAATATCCTTCACCTTGGGTTTTCCCGTCACTTTTGGCCTCACGCGAAACAAGTGTTGAGCATTGCACAGTTCGAAAACAGATCTAGACTTTGGTTCGGATATTTCACGCTCCGGATAATAAACGTTCGGATAAACGATGTTCTAGTGTACTGTATATAGTGATACAGAATAAGGAAATAACCATAAAAGTGGGTCTGAAATCGCCAACACATTTGTGCGTGTGAAAGCGAGTTTATGTGTGTGTATACTTGTTTATATACAATTTTTATCTATCTATTTTTCTGGTTAGCAATTTAGAAATATGTTGAAAACTACGTTTGTGACTTTAATTAACATATGTAATACACATATATTGTGTACACATGCAGGTAAGTATGTACGTACGCGGGTATTCAAGAGAAATGGTGTAATATTTCAAATATCCAGAATAATTCTGATGCAATTGCAATTCTTAACTGCGGATTCTTCTGCGTAAATTTAGTTTTACAGGAATACTTAAGGTATGCGAACACGTTGGAAATGACCAAATTCAGTCAAGACAGATATTTTTGTTTTTTATTTTATTGAATAGAGCTATCTTTTTACTTTACGAAACATACTTTGTTTTATTTCTACACTACCTAGAGGCCAAGTTACACTCAATTTTATAAATTTAGAATAACCGGAAGTGGGTTTTTGACCTACCAGAAGTGGGCATTTAAATTGCTCAAAATCTATCATGGCGAGTCTGATAACTCAACATATTACGAATGTATTTCTATAAAACTTTTTGAATCTGATATTTATGTTATTCTAGAGAATGTACTAAAATATTTCTTATTGTATGAATACTTTTTGAGTTATGGCTTGTTATTTAAATAATGGTCTCATAAAAAATGTAACATTTCTTATAATGTTTACTCAATCAGCTCTAAAATTTTCAAATTTTAATAAAAAATTAAAATTTTAGTACATTTTCTAGATAAATACATCTAATTTGTTTTAGTAATACTTTTAATAATATATGTTTATTACTTTTTTCTCTAAATGCTTTGAAGTTTTTCAAAAATATTGCTAACATTTCTCTTATCATTGTAATTTTTGTAAAATTCAGGTAATTTATTTTAAATTTTGATAGTTAAATAGTAATATTTATTGGTATTGAGTCCTAAGAGAGCATTTATAATGTTTTAGTATGCTATTTTGTTAAAAAGTACTCTGAACGTGTTCGGATACCTTAACAGTAAAGATAAAAAATAGACATACAGACAAAGTTTGTTTATTTATTTAATTTCTTTCCCTTTTACTTTTTCAATTACAAGCACAATTGTGTCCAGAGAAAAAAAAATCTATAACGAATTCGTAACTAGTACATAAAATATTACCGACTAATTCAGAGGAGTTGTCTGCGTACGCGTATTTTCAGGCCATTGAAATCAAAAATTTGGTAGAGAGAATCGGGAGACTTCTAAAGAGATTTCAATTTGTTCTTTAATATTATGAAAAATTTCATGAAGACATTTTCCCAATTTTACAATTCCTACTTTAGTTCACACTCTCCATATATTTTGTTCAAATTTTCAATCGTTAATAAAACACTAAGAGCTAAAATTTTATACACACCATTATTTTAGATGACAATATAGTAATTTTAAAAATTTAATAAAGTTAATTGTGTAAAAAACTAATTATTCAAAGAATCGAAACGAACCTAATTCCCTTCTACCTTGTGACCTAGCTAAAGGCGTGGAAGGAAATAAAGGATCATTCGGCATGATGAATTCCAACTATTTTATTTATCACTTGAATCGACTCAATCACAAATCAGTTTAACACTATAAATAGGATGACCCAGTCAGGCAGCAAAGGGAAGAGACTAGAGTCGCGATTGCGGAGAATACATTAAATATCTTCTTTTTATATTAAAGGTTCTTCCCTAATATTACTTTACACAGCAGATACGTACTTAATGTTCGCTTAGCGACTTTAATACTTTAAATATCAACGTAATAGAAAGGTGACAGTACCTGACCTTTGGCAGTCTTCTATTCAATTGAAATTAACTTTCTCTTCCTGGCTATAATTTTTTACAAGGTAATCTTTACCTTAAATCTTTCTTGTCACTTCTAGTTAACTAAACTTCTAACTTTTCATTCACTATTCTCTTTACTTCTAATTCACTAACTCTTTAACTCGCGAACTAGGAATATATATAATAAAGTTAATTCGCATATCACGTTTCCCTTTTTAGGAGAAGATTAGTGAATTTTGCTTCTCAAAGAATACCCAAGAGGATAAAAAGAATGTCGCTTATAGATCCGTCACAGAATTACAGATGCAGCCACGATGGCATCATTTTGGGTGACTTAGCGACTCAATTCCATTGAGGTAAAAGTGCCCTATATCAATAGTTCTAAACCATACTGCCATTAGAATAACATTTTTCATTAAAAAAAGATTTGTGGGGATGTTTAGTTGTTCGAGACCTTGTAGCAGTGTAAGTATTTTTGAAGCTTCACTTTCAGAATGTTACTCAATTAAACGGTTTTTTAATGTTGAATATTTATCAGCATCACAGGAGGTTTTAATATTATATCGCATACACAAATCAAAATATCAGGATCAACTGCAGAAATAACAGGATTAAATTTTGCATCATCAGCTGTAATGCCAGCCAAGGCGAATTGCGCCTCAAGGTGAACAAACCATAATGCAGGAATAGCATTCCAAAAAGGTGGTAGTTTGACGCCAACACGGGAAACTGTTGTGTCATTAAAGGCGGAATTCAGATTCTCTCCTTGTATGTTTTAGCCAAGCAATTGGTGTATCGATATAATTGTACAAATTACTTTTAAATATAAAAATACAAGTAAAATACTGATACTCAAAGTAAAGGATATAAAAATACAATTCCAAGTTATATAGCATAAGCTCCGATGGAAATTATCTAGGCTGTTAACTTCTTACTTCAAAACTATTAATTGAGCTTCAAAATATTAAATTCATCAAATAATACTGTAGATAAATTGATTGATTGATTGTGTGATTTTATGGCACAAGAGCCAAGTTAGGCTAAGCTGCGCCAAACAATGATTCAAAAGTTCCTAAAATTTTGAAAACTGTTTCTAAATCATATAAAATTTGAAAATGTTAGATTATGCTCAAACTGATTCAACAAAATTTCACATGGAAAATATAATTTGAAAATAATTAAATAGTAATATTTTGCATGATTTTTAGAAAAGTAAATAAAGTAATTCATGTATAAAAAGATCATAAATCATTAAAAATTCTGTAAAATTTTTTATTTGATATAAATAACCAATTGAACGTAGAAATGCAAACAGATTTAGATGGGGATTTTCCCCAACCAAATCAGATAAAGATAAAACTGATGTACAAAAAAAAATGATGCGATGATGATTAAAAACTGGACAATCTATTAATATGTGATGAACAGAGGAAGAGACTTTGCATGAAGGATATTCTGGAGCATTCTCACCAGATAAAAGATGCCTGTGCGTAAAACGAGTATGACCAATGCGAAGCCGAGTCAGTTTGACACCGTTTCTTCGCATCGGCATTACAGGCCAAACTCCAATGACAGGTTTCACGCAGTGCAGCTTGTTATCAGTCTGTAAATTCCATGATTCCTGGCAGGCATTATCAATATGATGCTGGATGACGCGCTTCATGTCACAAAGGGGAACTGGTAGCGGCAAGTGTGTCGTGGCTGACCGAGCAGCCATGTCTGCTTGTTCATTGCCTATGATACCCACGTGGCTTGGTATCCAGCAAAACTGTATATCACAACCCTCACCATTCAGTCGACTCGTGATGTCTATTATGTCACACACCGCAGGATGACACCGATCGTTGTAGTTTTCGAGCGCTTCTAAGACACTCATGCTATCAGTATATATACAGAATTTACGAGGTGTGTTGGAGTCAACTAATTGAAGTGCGCGGTACAAGGCGATGGCTTCGGCAGTGAAAATGCTGCAAGAATTATCGAGCCGATAACAGCGTTTATAGTCTTCCATCACGACACCACACCTAACGTAATCCGTTCGTTTCGAACCATCTGTGTAAATGGGCGAATAATCACTATACCGATTCCGATGGTAAGCAAAGATGCGTTGGAAAGCAACTGGTGGTAGGGCAGATTTACTGTATGTAGCGAAAGGGTTGATATAATGGAAACGTGGCGTATTCCAAGGTTGGAACTGCAAAATGTTTCTTTGATGGATATCCACGCCAGGTAGGTTGAGCTCAGATAACAGTAGCTTCATCCTTTCCATAAATGGGCGTATGTTGCGTGACCGAGCATCATAAATTCTCTTCATGCTAGTAGTCAAATTCACATTTTTCAGTGGATGTGAAGGCACGGACAAGATCTTAAAATTATAAGTGAGAGCTAGCTTTTTTCGTCTAAGTTCCAGTGGAAGTTGGTTGCAAGCGACGTAAAGACACTGCACCGGCGATGTGCGAAACGCACCAGATCAGATTCTCAATGCTGAGCGATGGACAGGGTCATGTTTTATAAGCGTAGAATCGCTAGCAGATCCGTATACAACAGAACCGTAATCGATCCGGGAAAGAACGATAGATTGATATACTCGGAGCAGAGATGTCCGATCCACACCCCAAGAAGTATTCGATAGAACCTTCAGGATGTTGAGAGACTTTTCAGACTTCTTACGCAGATGTAAGATGTGCGGAAGGAAAGTGAGTCGGTTGTCGAAGATAACTCCAAGAAATCGCACTTCGGGAACTACTGGAACTTGCATTTCACGGATGGGGCATACTTTAGGGTCGGCATGAAGACCCCGTTTGCGACAGAAGTGTACGCAGCAACTCTTACTGGCTGAAATACTGTGTCCATTCATGTCACACCATTTAACTATCTTGTTAACAGCAGTTTGCAACTTCCGCTCTATAAAACGCATGTCTGAGCCTTCGTAACTTATCTTTAGATCATTCACATATAATGAAGCCTGTATAGAGGGCTGAAGTTCAGATAAGATGGGTGAAATATGACAAATGAAAAGGGTGACACTCAAAATACTCCCTTGAGGTACTGCCTCAGCTTGAATAAAAGAAGGGGAAAGGGTGTTACCTAAACGAACTTTAAAATTTCGGGCCGCTAAAAAGTTCTGTATGCAGCAAGGCAAATTGCCTCTAAGCCCGTAATTATATATAGTGCGAAGAATCCCATAGCGCCAAGTATGATCATATGCCTTCTCTATGCCAAAGAATATAGACACTAGATGATTTCTCCGGATAAATGCGTTCCTAATTTTGCTTTCCAACGCGATGATATTGTCGAGAGTAGATCTTCCTTTGCGGAAGCCACTCTGAAACAGAGGAATGCGTCGATTCTTTTCCAGCTGATAAACGAGACGGGCACTAAACATACGTTCAATTGTTTTGCAAAGGCAGCTCGTGAGTGCTATCGGTATATAGCTGAGAGGGTTCTTTGGATCTTTTCCTGGTTTTAAAATGGGAATTAATATGGCTTCTTGCCATTGAGTACGATACACCTGCTTCTTCCAGATTCGATTGAACAGGTTGAGGAGACTTAGTAGTGAATCCTTGCTTAAGTGACGAAGCATTTCGTACGATATTCCATCAGGTCCTGGACTAGTATTGTGGGCCGATGACAGGGCCCTCTTTAGTTCCCACATGTAAAAGTCACAATTATACGGTAGAAACTGTCGGCACATGAAGTTCATAGGTGTACGCTCTGAACGATTCTTAGTCGCTAGAAATGGAGCGCTATAAGAATTGGAGCTTGACACACTAGCGAATATTTCACCAGTCAATTTGGCCACATCAGTAGGTGACGAATAAACAGCAGTCAAAATTTCCAGTATCGGAAAGGTAAAGTCACGATAGAGACCCTTCGCTGCTTTTACTTTTCTCCATAACTGTTGACTGGTAGAGGACGATGTGACTGAAGAGACATACTGTATCCAAGATTCTCTCTGACTACGACGTCGTATCTTAAGAGCTGAGGCTTTTGCGCGTTTGAACGCTATGAGATTTTCAGTGTTAGGGTACCCCCTGAAAATACCCCAAGCTCTCCTTTCTTCCTTTTTGGCTTGGTGGCATGCAGAATTCCACCATGGTTTGCACAGCTTCCGATGAGAATTCGATGTCTTAGGTATTGCTGCATCGGCAGCCTTCATAATAGCATCTGTGGCGTTAAAAACGGCATCATCAACTTCACTGCTCTGAACCAAAGCGTCGGTAATAAAGGTGAGCCGTGTGAATTTTCCCCAGTCAGCGCGATGAAAATTGCAAGTAGGAGGAAGGTGTATTGCCCACTCACCATTAATATGCAAGATTAGAAGAGGGAAATGATCACTGTTATGTAGATCATTATCTACCTCAAACTTCAACAACGGTAGCAAACTTGCCGAACAAATGGCTAGATCGAGGGAGTGAAATGTCTTTGTGGGTGCATGGAAAGATGTTATCTCCTCATTATTAAGTAGACAGAGACAGTGATCAGAGATCAATTGTTCGATCTGTCTCCCGCGAGAGTTTGTTGCATCATGTCCCCACAGAGGGCTATGTCCGTTACAGTAACCAAGCAGAATAAATGGAGCTGGCAATTGATTGACTAAATGATTTAAATCGAATTGTGGTATAAAGTCATTGGGTGGTAAGTAGATACAGTAGACTGTGATTAGAGAACGTATGTGAATCCTTACAGCCGCAGCCTGTACTGATGTGTGCAGTGTGATGACATTACTGGGATAGAGATGGGACGTGAAGAGGCACACACCTCCAGTTGGAGATACATTGCCATCTACATCCCGTCGTACACAATTATAGCCACGCATTTGCATTGTCATGTTACTCTTCAGAAATGTCTCTTGAAGAGCAACGCATGCCAGCTGATACGTGGATATAATGAATTTGAGATCATCAAGTCGAGTTCTTAAACCAGGGCAGTTCCAGGAAATAAAGGAGGTCATTATTTGATCGTACTCACTTCTAATCCGGAGCTAGAGGTCAAAGCGTCTAATTGAAAGTCCATGAGAGCATCGTCGCTCTCTAATGCATAGCCTACCACCACATCGGAATCTATTAATGGGTGGAAGCCTCTGACATTCTTCAGAATCTTCGTGAGAGTTGGTTTTTGTTCTCGTTGACGATCCCTTAGACTCTTTTGGGGAATTTTTTTTGGTCAGATTTGATGGTTTTGGCTTCGTTTCAGTTGTAGTGGTAGTTTGAGAATCAGAGTTGTTTGAATTTTCGAGTTAAGTTTGCATTGAACTATCTCTAAATGTTTTTTTAACAGCACTTGCATAGCTTTTTCCAGAGGTCAGCGTTCGAGACAAAACAGCACGCCTAGCCTCTGGGTAGGAGATTTTATCTTTTATTTTAATGATTGTAATTTCTTTTTCTCGTATCCAAGTCGGGCAGGAGCGCGAGTAAGCTGGATGTTCACCTTTACAATTAGTGAATTGTTCTTTCTTAGTACACTCTGCACTGTCATGGCCCAATTCTCTGTAACGAGGGCAAGTAGGCTGGCCCCGACAAGCATTCTTGGAGTGGCCGTACCGCTGGCATTGAAAACAGTGCAGCGGATTTGGTATATACGGTCGAATCGCGCAGCGAATGTACGCCATTTTTACGGTCTGTGGGAGGTCAGGAGTCGAAAAGGTCAGGATGAAGGGCTTTGTGTTCAGCACCTGACCATCCCGCCTTATCGTTATGCGTCTGACTCCACAGACTTTTTGTGCCTTCATATTTTCAAGGATTTCCTCTGTTGAAACGTTCAGAAACTCAGCTGGCGAAATAACTCCACTTGAAAAATTCAGATTGGTGTGAGGAGCAACGGTAATGTCTAAATAAGCTAGCTTCTGCAGTTTTATTAGATCTGTCTTTTGCTTCGAAGATGACACTTCGAGGAACAAGTCTTCGGAGCGCATCTTACGGATCGACTTGACTTTCCCTAAGCTGCTAGAAATAGCTTTCGTAATTAGGAAAGGTGAAACATTGCTAAAGGTCTCAGGAGTTTTAATAATAAAAAATCTAAATGTATCAGAAAATTGTATTGCACTGTGCTCCACTGAAGGAGAATTACTTTTGGGTTCCATGAGTTATTTTGTATATTCATCCCAATGTGCCTCCCCCCACCATGGAGCCCAACAAGGGGAGGCAGCCATCCGGTCATCTGACGTGCGTCAGGCACGGCACTTACCTCAGAGGTGGCACTGGGGTATAGTATTACAGGTTCGAAATGTGATCCGCCAGTTCACACAGGGCACCCCTAACTGCAACACTAACTCTAAAGCAAAAGTCTTTGGGGTTCTAAAAGAACCCAATTAGAAACCCTTAGAAACAATCACCAGCCGATTGACAGGAGCGGGTTCACTCCTGCCACCCGTCTACAGAGAAACGTGGGCCAAAAGGAACGTAACAGGTATCCCCAGAACACCATTTTCCACTTTACAGGACGCCGTACACGGCAAACATGCAGGTTGGCAAGCCAACAGCAAGCAAAATGTTAGTAACAGGGGTGTTAGAAAAAAAGGGGGGAGGTGAAAAAGAAGGAAGGGGGAATAGAGAAGGGGAGGAAAGATCACTAGGGTACCTCGGGATTGTGACACCGGTACTCATCTAAAGGAGATGAGCCTTCTGAGAGAAATACTGTAGATAAAAATAAATTCGCTGATCAATGAAATGAACTGTTATTCTTATTCAAAAGTCAATCTTGTTTAAGAAAACTTGGAAATAGAATCAATATTCAACAATACGCTCACCGCCATTTTCGACGAAATGTCGGATGACTCCATTTAATGATTTTTTAAAACTGGAAATGTTATCCGTTCGCTTTGAAGGTCACCAATTGTGAGGATGTTTTAGTTGAGAAAGGTTGCCAATATTAAGATAGTTAAGTTCACATCCACACATTAAGAACAAGCGAAGACTTTTTGCTATAAAATTAAACTATCTTTTTATTTTCAACATTAAAAAAAACGATAGACAATAAATTCGTGGAACATCGGAAAACTGATTTTTTAATTTACACAGCTCGCGCGCTTGATGAAAGCAGGATCGTCACAGATTGATAAAATCAAAAGCTTATTTTGTGTAATATAAACCTGTTGTAGCGAATGGCATCCCCTCTCCAACCAATCATCGTCAAGCCAATGACGTCATTTTTGTTGATGTTCTGTTCTTATTTTAGATGTACTTAAATCGTATCGTTGTAACGTTGTGTATTGCTATTGTCCGTCATTAAATGCTTTATGTGTCACATCCTTGTCTATTCAGTATTCGCAGATTATTTACACCGAAACTTGACATCGGTCAGCCCTGCAATAATATTTTAAAGAATTGTGCTGCGGTGAGTTTTAAACTTCACCTGTAGTATGTATTTAAACTTAAATTTTCGAAAGATGGTAATATATATTTTTAAATTTAAAATCATTATCCTTTTGATAAGAATCTGGAGATTCAGTGCCGGTTTAAGCTAATTCCGCGCCATGGGCACAGAAGATCTACGCCCTTGGCACCGGCGGATTGAAATTTATAATCATAAAATATGTTTAAGTTCAGTTTATCTGGGCTTCTAGGTGCCCGCCTTAAACTCCCAATGGATAAACCGGCACTGCGGGGATTCCATGCGCTTAGGCTAACATCCACAAATGGAGAAAACAATACCTTTGCAAAACGTATTCGAAAAGGTCGATATTGGCGAAGAAATTTCTTAGCTCTGTAATTCTGCAGTATGCCTGTCTCCTGTTGCTTTCCTTTTTTTTTTTAAAAAAAAATCTCCTTCTCTTAACAATTTCCGAAATTGAACAATAAGAACGAAACTGAAACTGTGGCCATCACAAAAATACTGATAGCTGCAGTCTGAATAACTTTTGATATGATTATCATAATAGATACAAATCAAAATATAACAATATGTGAAAATAAAAGTAAAAACAAAAATAAAATGATGATAAAAAATGGAAATAGTAATATTTAAAAAAAAAAGACATACTAATAGTCAAAATATATTAGTTGAAGTTAAATTGATAAGCAAAGTGCTATTATCTGAGCCACTACCCATACATAATGCATTTTGTACAGACGTATCTGGCAACGCTAAAGCCTAAAATTGGGTCATTCTAGTTTTGCGAACCATTCGATGATAAACTTTTGACTACGCAGTTGTGAATGAGTAAGTCGCCATCTTAAATTTCATTTTAAAGGGTTTTTTTTTAACATTGAATTGATTTAAATTGTATTAAACTTTATGATTTTTAATAATTGCTTTTATATTTGTTCATATTTTTTGGGTTTTTAAGGTATCTGATAGTACAACTGCTTGTTTCTCTTATGAAAACCAATTTACATATGTTGCACAACATTTGTGCTTGTTAAATTTTAATATTAAGCTTGTTATTCGGTTTTATTTCAGCTGATTTTACGGTTTCCGAATGAATATTATTGGGGATTTCACGACTTAAAACATCAAATCGCTGTAGAATGTTCCTGCAAATTAGAGTAAAATCCTTCCAGACGCTAAACTTGCTGAAAGGGCGATCCTTTAGTATAAAGAACGTTAAAGTGTTTTGATATATTCTTTGCTATTTTTGTATTTTTAACTTATATGGTGTTTTATTTGTCCTGATTTTATGTATTGCTAATTTTAGCGTTTATTCCTACTGCATTTTAATTGGTTGTTCTTTTTAGTAGAAAAACATTAAAAATACGCTTGCATCTGAAGTTAATTCTAATAGATTCATGATTTTAAATGCTACATCAATGTATTTAAATGCTACACCAATATTGGATCTTATGCAAAATAGAATAATATCTTACAAAGAAACTTCTCTATTTCTTCATACTGCGAAAATTTTAATTTCTCCATGCTTATGCTAGTAAAGTAAGATATTTAAAATGTGTGGTAAAAGCTTTTACTATTTTCATCTTAATTGTTAATTAAAAAGACTCAATTATATCGTTAGAGATAAAAGAATGGATACATTTTTCAAATATCTACAATTTGTAAGAATAAAAAGATAATCTGGTTTAAATGTTGAGGAAACCCTTAATTATTAACAGACTGTTGCTAAAACTTGAAACTTCTAAAGATGAAATATGTTACAGCATTTAGACTACAGGTTTAGGTAAAAGGCCTCAATAATTTTTTACTGTTAAAGGTCTTTGGTTTTTATGAAATGCTTACTGTTTAAAAATATTTTTAAATGGTTCATTACACTTATTTTGTATAATTTTAATTGTGTGTCTGGTATTGTTTCACTATTTTTCCATGATCTATTAATTAGTTGAAAGAGTGTTTAATTTGGCGAGTCTAGTAATTTAGTAAAATGGTATTATTTAAGGAAGGGAAGGATTTTTTTCTGTGGTGATATTCAATTATTTAAGTGTAGTGAAAGACTTTCTGAAGCATAAA
The DNA here is from genome assembly GCA_019973975.1 of Trichonephila clavata. Lineage (NCBI taxonomy): Eukaryota > Metazoa > Arthropoda > Arachnida > Araneae > Nephilidae > Trichonephila > Trichonephila clavata. The sequence continues at coordinate 24,208 of BMAO01037273.1, forward strand.
AAAAATTAATAAATTGAGGGTTTATTGCTGACATGTTATGTTACAGCAAATTTAGGTACTTGTGTATTAATGTTACTGCAGCAAATAAAAAAAAATTCTTGCCTGTTTTACTTGAAATCAATCGTATTTTTGAGGAAAGTAATGTATTTGCATTACATAAATTTGCTGTGGTGACACTAATACACAAGTAGCAGAATTTTTGTATATTATGCAGCTTTATTCAATTGAACTTTTTCAATTATTTAACATAGTTTATTTAAATAGATTTGTGATTTTTTTTTTCATTAGTAATTTATAGTAATTTCATAAATTATAAAAAAAATATTTAAGGTATGTAAATACATTTTTGAAAAGCTGTTTTTAGTTGAATCTTATTTAGTGAAGGGGATAATGCATTCGGTTGAATTGTCGAATCGGCCACTTATCCTGCCAAGGGTTTTCTCCCCCAAATCAATAAGTGGACTAAATCTGGTAACCCTTTTGATTTTTGTATCAGTGAGAGAGAAGTTGGATTGTATTGTGGTAGGGTTGCTACTCTGAAACACAACACTCAAAAACGCGCCAAATTAGCAATTTTTCTAAGTTTGGCGGAACAGTGGCCGATTCGACAATTTCACCATGCATTCATACAATCGTGCCTCTTCAGTGATGTATGAAATGGTGGTGAAAGGAACATGTGATAAGCTTTTTTTTTATTTTGGTTAAAACAAAACCTGGCTTTAAAAGAACCAGTTTTCAAATTTGTACTGATAAAAAAATGACTTATTTACAATTTGAAACAGTTTTTAATATTTAAAATAATTTAAAAGTAGGTATGCATGTACTATCACAACAATGCCAATGTTCAAGACAACTTGCCTAGATGGCAACCCTGATTTCGCATGTGTCGTCCGCCTTGAATTGGCAATCATGCTTTGTTTCATATAACTGTCACCTATACAGTTAATTATCTAAAAATACCAGAAAGAAAATTGTTAAATACATGTAGGAGCGAACATAAAATATAAGTTTGATTTTTAAAGGGCAATATTTTTAACTAACAAATGTTTTATATTTATGTTAATTGTTTTTCCTTGATTTTAGAAAGCAAAGAATTTCAATTTTATTGCTTATTCATGTCCTTAATGTGGTCATAGACTTGCCTGTTAATAGAAACCACATTTGCCTATTTTTTTATTAGGTATATTATTTTTCTTTAAAGATTCACAATTTTTTTTCCTATTTGTAGCCTTTGAGATAAAAAAAAAATTCTAAATTTTTGACAATTTAGAAGTAACTTCTTCAAGTTCATGTATATATTTATTTCCATAGTATTTTACAACATAAATATATATATATATATGTCTTGATTTTCTTTGTTCCTTTTTTCAATATCACATTTATTTTTTATAGAATAAACTTGACAGTATCTGTCTAGGTGATTTCATGTCAGTTTTTGCTACTGATGGAAGAAATATCTAGAAATTAAAATTTGACTCCATTTTAAATGCTTAATGTCTTGCATGTGCCTAAAGGCATTCTGCTAATGTTATTGATCCTAAAACTTAAAATCTCTAATTTTGTTGTATTTTTCTTTAACTTCATTCTTTATGCTTAAAAGTATTGTTACTTGTGGCAATTTAGGCAGTACAGTTTAGTACAAGCACTAACATAAATATGACAAAACATTTTATTAAGTAGGATTATATACAAATAAGATATTAAATCGTCACTTGGCATCCAAAAGATAGGATGTGGTCTTGCAGAAGCAGCTATTCAGATAAAGCTAAAAAAATTTGTAATTACACCCAATTCTTTTTTTATACACAATAGGTACATTTCTTAGAAAATCGTGGAAAAAAAATTTGTGTAAAAATTGACACATGGTCAATTTAGGGGTAGTTCTGCAGTTTTAAAAAATCTTACAAGATGAAAAATCCCTAATTATTTCCCAAGAAACCGTGCAATATTAATAATAATGAGATCCATGTTAGACATGAATTTTGATCATTATTAATGACCTTTTTTGGTTTCTTTGTTGTTACAAAGTCTCATTAGTGGGTGTGTTTTTGGTTTCTCAAGTTGATTATATAATTCTTGATATCCTGCTACTCAAGATTATGTAGAAATTTTAATGCATGAGTAATAAAATGTTGCACAAAACTTGTTGCAAATATAAAGTCCTCGCAAATTAAATCAGCTGTTAATAGCTGAACAGCACCTTCAACTTCATCATTATCGACTTCTTTATTATTAATTGTTAAGTTCTTGCCCTATGTTATTTCAAAATCGTGCAAAAAGAAAGAGTTGTGGGCATACTCAGCTATTCTTTTTAAAAGAATAGTTTTCTCTCCAACCCAACAAAAAGCATTAACATCATTTAGAGTTAAAACATTCCTTCAAGTGCACAAATCTTTTTAACATGACTTCTGAACTATTCTATTTTGAATTTAATTTAACTCTTTTCTGCATTTTTTCCCCACATAATTCTGAAAAATGCTATTTCTGACCGGAAATTTCCAAAATATTTGTAAATTTCTGATTTTGGAAATAAGTTTTTATAATTATTTAATATGGGAATGGGTAATCTGAATGATCATCCATGTCAACAGGGTCTAAGTCATCCTCAGTTATTTTCAGTCTTCTCCTGTAGCATTTACCTCTGTTTCAACAGGGTTTTTTTTATGTCAGTAAATTTAGTATTTTTATGTTAGTTTTGCATGTCAGGATTTTTAGTTTTATTTGTAAGTGTATGGTATATGGTATGTGATAGTACAATTGGTCAATTATTGGTAATATTTTGACAAGCTTTTTCTTAACAGTAGCAACATCATTTGTTGGTGCAACTGCCTCACTTGCTAGATCCAAAGTGTTTTCCTTATCTAACACCAGTTTTAATGTATTACCATCCTTAGAAGTTGCTTTAACAGTTGAATCTCATTTAAAATCTTTTCCAAAATTGTGTATTTTGATACTCAAATAATTGATTTCTATTTGCAGTTTATTAAACTAGAATCATTATTCTTCCTACATAATCAAATTCGTTTACGATATTTTCATAAAATGAACGAATGAGATTCATTGTGTGAGAGTTATTTTGTGATATGGAATAACCTTGTCCTTGTAATGACTCCTGTGTAAAAAAGCTTGTTGTATAATGCTATCTTTAAATGTATAATCCATTATAGGCAGCAGGTCTAAATTACTCCTTTTAAAGAAATTCAAGGATGCTGAAATGTTTCTTTGAGTTCAGGTTGGCTTCAGATGATTTTTTGTCTTTGATTCTTTCATGAATTGTTTTTAAATTGAATTGTTTTAAGGAAGGGTGTTCCTTTGAAGTTAATATAATTTATTACATCACTTAGGCATTTTCAGAATGTTGAAAAACATAACACTTGGCATTTCAGACCAAAAACTTTTAAGTGCATAAAAGTTTAATTATTTAAATTTATTTATAAAGTGAAATAAAGATGCTAATTAGTTATAAATTTCATATAAATAATCTCAAAACACATTTATTTACATTGATATCTAAAAGGTAACTTTTCTGAAATTTGATTACAATACTTTTAGGCCTTCTGCATGCTGTGTTCCATGTCTAGTCTATGTCGCTGTTTTTGTGCAATTGTACTCCACTCTAGTAACTTGTTAAACCTTTCTCTTGTATATACAACTAGCTGTGTATTCTTTTAGTTTACATTAAAATAATTATAGCAAATTAATATATATGTGTTATGTATAAAGAGTTAAAGTTTTTTTGCAGAAAAAAATTAGTTTACAAATTGCATAGTTTAAAAAAAAACTTTCATTTTCCGATACAATGATCTATCATGTTATGACGCATTGTATTCTTTTTTAAAAATACTTCTATCTTTTAGAAGTTCTTTATCTATTATCTATCAATTCTATTACAATAAGATGAGTACTTGGGGGATATTCTTGCATAATGAAAAATTTTGACCTTACAGTAACATTGAACAATTGCCTTTGATCACACTAAGGAAAGACTCTGAATCAATAAGAGTTGTATGAAGTTGGTAAGTTATATATTGATGACTAGTAGTGCGTTTTAAATTAAAGACTTTTAACTGCCTTGCCAATTATTTATTTTTTAAAACTGTGATCACTATAATTTTAAATACTTTTTTCTGCATCTGAAATGTATTTATCTGGCTTCTATTTTTTAATGCTACATTTCTCTTTTCAAACTTATGGTATTTTTTAAAAATAAATGTAAACATAATTTTGTAATTTTATTATTTTTTTCCTGTTGGAAGATGATTGTGAAGCTCCAGATAATATCTTAATTGATCAAAGCCAGAGTTTTATTTCAACTTTAATTATTTATCTTGGTAAATAAAATTATTGTAATGTAATTTATTGTTCTAAAGTATTTTATTTACTGTAAGATATGTAAAATAACTGCATTAAATTATTTTTGTGAAATGTCTTATGAAAATAAAGTAAATAAACTGGAAGAGAATAATGAAGCTCCAGATAATATTTAATTGGTAAAGGCCAGAGTTTTATTTAATCTTTAATTATTTTTCTTGATAAAGAAAATTATTGTAATGTTATTTGTTCTACATGTATTTTATTTACTGTAAGATATGTAAAATAACTGCATTAAATTATTATTGTGACATGTCTTAAGAAAAAAAGTAAATAAACTATTTGTGTGTAGCAAGACGTGTATAATAGTTATATACATATATAACAAATAATATGTGATATGAATTTATAAAAATGGAAATGATTTTGCAGTTGTGCTTCATACATTTAAGAAAACATATTTACATGTTTAACTTTAATATGAAATTATACATTCATGTGTTTTATTTAATACTTAATACACATGTGTTCCCAATTTATTTTATCTCCCAAAAAAGATAAAATTATAAATTAAAATACTTGTATTAATAGTAATTTTTTTGTCTTATCTTTTTGGTTAGGGAGATAATTCAAAAGTTTTCTTTACTTGAAATATTTACCACACGCTGAATGTGACAAATGTTTTTCCATTTGATAATGAAATTTGAATATGAGCTGTTTTCTGAAGTATTTTGTAGTACTTTTTTCTGAAGTATTTTGTAGTACTTTTTTCTGAAAGAAAAACTGCTATTTATTTTTGGTTTTGTAAATCCTTTATATAGGTCTATGTGTTGTTCAACAAATTGTCAAATATTGATAGTTGAGTATACTTATGTACACATTATGTACACTTGTATCAAAATTTTTAGAAATAATTTTATAGACTTGCACATTAACTATCTGGTTGTTAAAAATTGAGTTAACAGTTGATTTTATAAATTGTTCTCTGCCTTTCAAGTCATAATCATAAATTGTCATAAACCAACAGTGTAAAAAAAAATAAGCTTTTTCTCACTGTATACAAAAAAAGGGGGGGGGGGTTGAATGTGCATCTTGTTTCTTAGTTCTATTTATTATTTCTTAATGTTACAATTAAAGCTATGTTTTATCAATTACTCTCATGATTTTTAAAAAATATTAATATAATTTTTTAAATTTTATTTCATGATTGAAGAATGGCAGAATTTTAAATTATTTTTTTTATTCATCCGGGCTGATTTTGATTTTAAAATGTGAAGTAAGTGTATCATTATAATGTAGTTTATTATTCCAGAGAGGCATTTAAAAATATTGCACGTTGTGGGAAGGAAAATTGTAAATGATTTCAATAACAACATGTCTATAATAAAATAAAAGTACAAAGCAAACTCTTTTATTTGTATAACAGGATTTGAATTATTACATGAAATAAATTTATAAAAATTGGGGAATGTATGTGTGATTAAAGCTATTATGTGTTAGAAAATGTTGGGTACTTTTAAAGATAAGTAAATGCTGATGAGAAATTTAATAAAATTTATTGAAAGTTTGGCATATGTATGTTTCAAAGACCTGATTGTGTGTTATCAATTGAATTTGAACTTAATAATACTGTAAATTATCATAATTTCATATCTGAAGTTGCTTAAAATTTATACTTTTTCATCTCATCAAACTTTTATGCCCGGATCATTCATTTTTATGCATTTTTGCAAAACTTACTGTTGAACTGTTTACTTTTGTATAACTCTTGACATGAAAATAAGTAAACGAAAACAATAAAACTCGGTACCATTAAATTTTTTAATCAGCAGTACAGTTTTGTTTTTCCACCTGTATATTGTATTGTGTAAACTATTGGTTAATAACTGATGCATAGGGGGGATTTTGATAAACTAATTTTATTTTCTTCCTCTGTAAACTTTCTAGAAATCAAACCATTTTATGATTTGTACATGTTTGTATTCTTTAAGCAAACCACATTGTTCAAGAAAGGTAAAATATACTTTTAGATGTGTACAGAATAAAAAAGAAATTTCGAGTTTCAACATAGTCGAAAAGGGGGAACAAAATGCATTGTGCTACATGTTATACTGATTTATCATTTCTCACGAAGGCCGATAAGATATTGCGTGTTGTGTGAAAACTACAAAGCACATCGCAAATAAGAAATCGTATAGCAGTAGCTCACAAAGTTCAATCTGTCATTCAATATCTGTTCTTTGTTGAATGTAATGTTTCTTTGATTACTCTGATAATGCAGATCTGGAAAATTTTACATGGATCATCCTCTATCTGTAAAACATTTCTAAAATCTGATATTGCTAAGCAGTATGGATTGTAAGGACTAAAACATCTGCTCTTAATAGTGAACTGGCTTCTAGTCTGAAAGAATAATGATTCAATGCATGAAACAAGTTCCTATTTTGGTCACACTTAGATTGATCCTGCAAAGTGTCCATTTCAAAAGTGACTTTTAGAAATTCCGAATTAGATTAGGAATTTTATGAATGAATTGCGAGACATCCTTCCACTTTGAACATATATGGCAAACGATTCTTTAGTAATGTAAAGGGTAAAGTGGGGTAGTGTGCGTTACCCATGTCATTTACTACATTTGTCACCAGAAAAGTGTGTTGATTCTTGACCTTTAAAGATTGATGAAATTCTCTTGAATATATTCTATAAAAAAAAAAGGCAATTAGAAAACTGATGATTTTTTTGAGAGAAAAATCTTATGAAAATGTTTTGGTGTAGTTAGAGAAACAGAATCTCTAGAGACTGATACAACCTTGAACTTCAATCAAAATACAGAGAACCTAATATAGTCAAAGTGATCAGGGCATCCCAAATAAGGTGGCTGGGACACGTATTTTGATATTAGGATGAAAATTCTGTGAAGAAAATAACTTTCCAAACTCCAAAGGGAAAGAGGAAGACCAAGAACAAGGTGGATGGATAAAATAGAAAAGTGAATGAAGTACTTGGAAGTTAACCGATGAAGAACATAGCATCAGGCTTGGAACTAAGGTATTCTATCTATTAAGTTTTAAAAATTTGCAAAATAATTCAAATTTTACAGCTTTCATGTACTCCATGGTTATAGGTGGGGTTCTTGAGGTTGACTTAAAACTTGGTTGTTAATTTCTGTATGTTCTATTCTTTTTGAAAATATAATCAAAAAATTATTTCACTATAATTTTTTTACAAAAGCATATTCATTTTTTTAAAAAAAAAAAACTTTCTTATAACTATATACATACCATTAAATTTGCCTTATGAGTTTTTGTGAATCAAATTCATACAAAAATTCTGAGTTATTTTTTTTTCAATGTGCCTTTGTTGTCAAATCTTATTCGCATTTAAAAAATATTTGTATATTATGTGTTGCTTTATAAAATGTAGAATATTATGCATTATTTTAAGAATTTGTGCTTGGAATGTCGATCACACATTATTTTACACTTTGTCTTTCAAAGGTATGCAATTTTTCCAGTAGATTTTACTTGACTTTTTTTATTGGCTTTCTTATAATTGAACTTAATTATTTAAATTTAAAATAATTTAATAAAATTTAAATGAGTAAATAATTTATGAATAAAGTTTAATACCATAAACTTGATTATTAAGATTTAGAACTTTTAATGCTCCATCTCCCATGTAATAAAGTTGATCAACTAATTGTTAGCTTTTATATATTAAAATCAAAAAGTGTTCAAGTAAAAAAAATTGAAAAAAAAAATGCAAATTTCATTTTAATTTTCCGATACAGATCAAAATTCCCCCAAATATCAGTTTTAAGAATAAGTAGACATATGTAGAATGTAGTCTAGCATTTAAAAAACTTAGCATTTTTAAAACTTAATTTAATTAAAATTGTTTTTTTTTTTATAAAAAAAATGCATGTAACTTTAAACAGTTTTTTCAAAATTAATTATAATAGCTGAATATGCTATTAAGGAAGCTGAGTCATCAATAACATGAAGCAAGATGACATTTTTTTAAACATGACTGTCATATTATCTATTTACAATCATGTGAGGCAGAACCCTGATTAGAAAGTCGAGACATTGAGTGCTTTCCCCCTAAAAATTGTATAGTTATTTAAATTTTACTTGATATTTGTTGGATACTTCTAAACAAATATGCAGTGTTAGTTTTGAAGGCATGGTCTTGGGAAAAAATTTTACTGGTGATTTTGTACCTTTTGTACTGTAGGAATATTTCGAAAAATGCTTTTCAAAAACTCTTAAGATAATTGCATATGAAACTTAAACATGCCTAATGATGCAAAAGAAATCATAACAGTAGTTCAGTGTTTTATCTCTTTAATTTGGAAGAGGAGAAATCAATCTCTGAACCCTTTATCAAATAGAATATTAATGTGTGTTTATAGCATTTATATTAATATTTAGGTTGTGAAATTCTTTGTATTTTATTCCTCTTGCAGAAATAATGCAGAAAAAAATTTTCGTACCAATTTTTTTGTTAATGATTGATCATCTAATAATAATTGTAGTGAAATGCTGAAAGCAAATAGATTGAGCAATTATGATTCGTTTTTAAAATCTGATTACTAGTAGTAATGTTTTTTTTTTTCAGTAGAACTTTCTTTTTCAAAAACTAATTAAAATTATTTATCCAAATACTTCAATTTAGAGTATGAAAGTATGCGTATTTCCTAAATATTGAGAAATATTTCTAAAAGTTTAATAAGTATTTGTTAAATAATGGATTTAATATAATAAAGAAGAATCACAAGAATTTTCTTATCAAATATGTTTATCACATTTATATAGATATTTCAGTACTTTTTGAATGTTGCTATTCATGGTGAGTTTTTTCTTTGAAAGATCCTTCGTGCGCTGTTGTACGTAAGCTTATACTAATGTTATATAGCTTCTAGTTAAGTAACATTTATTTAAAATTCACTGAATTTTTCATAATTCATCCATTGCTTTGAAACTCGTTTCACTGTTTTTCTCGTAAATTTTTTTGAAGACTGGGATTGGTAAAAGTGCTATTTATACAAGTGACTGTAAATAAAAAAAAGAGAAAATTTCTTTTGATATTTATTACTTGTTAACTTGTTTTTGTTACATTTACTGATTTATTTGTGTAATGCATAAAAGGAGATAAATTGTACGAAAAATAATTATCTTTCATAGGGCTTTTGATTTTTTGAACCAATCAATATATTTAATACAAAATTTTACTATCTTTTTTCAGTTATGAGAACACATTCATCCCCCCCCCCTCGCCTTTTTATTGTCTATTCATTTTCTTTCCTCAAATAATGTGTTGCAGTTTTATTTACCAATATTTTTTATTGAGAATTTCATACAGGGGCAAAAATGAGGAAATCTTGTGCGATGTAGTTTTCATAAGCCATTTATAATCTTTTTTCAATTCCTATTATTAGTTCACACTCTCCCTATATTTATATCTTGTTTAAACTTTCAATCGTTAATAAAATACTTTTTATTCATCCTCTCTAATTCAAATACATTTGTTAAACTTGTAGTGGATGACACCTTATGTTAAGGCAGTTTTTTCAAATGTTATTTTTTTAATTAATGAATAAATAGTAACAAACAAAAATAATAGTTGAACACCATATTTAGAAAAAAACCTCGCTTATTGTGTGTCCTTGTAGCTCAATGGATAGAGCATTGGACTTCTAATCAAATGGCGTGGGTTCGAATCCCTCCTGGTATGGTTTTATTTCTGGGAATGTGATTTCTTGTTACCATACTGTTTTATTTGAATAATTAAATTTAATGAATCAATAAATAGTAACAAAAATAGTCCAACACAATATATATAGAATGGAAAATTGCTTTCTATTTTGCTACTTAATATTGTGATTCTATCATGTGTATATACATATTTATATTATTTTTACTAAACAATTATAATTAACTATAAAATAAAATTTTTCATTGTTGACCTTAGGAATTGACTTTAAAAATCGTGCAATTTAATGAATGAGTAATGTTGTCGTAGTCTCTCACTACCCCTTTGCATATTATCTATGTTAGGATATGTAGGATTCATAATTAAAGACTACTCAAATAATAAATCACTTATTTATTTATTTCTTTAAGACAAAAATCCACAATTAATAATCAACTTTAAGAACAATAAATTATCATGGAGTATTATCAGAATTCAATTATGGACGACGGAATACTAACTGATATCACGAGGGGAATAACACGTACAATCAAACTACACATTTAAATCTAAACTACAAAAGTTACAGACCTGAAATCTTCTTCAGAAGGAACCTGGAACTGGTAGAATTTAGGAAGTGGCTATAATCTAGGATATCTTCAATAACTTCTGAAACGCCTTAATGAATCTTTTTCAATAGTCTTCTTTCCTCTATCCAATTTTACTTCATTAAACTAGACGCTTAAAAACACCTTCTTAGCCAACCACGTAGTTTACTTTTCAATCCCAAACACGGAGTTCTACTCTATCAAACCGCTTAGTCATCCTTATCTCTTCATTTCATTTCTCCCTTTTATATCTCTTTCGAACTCGCTAAACCCGAAACTATCTTATTTACATAAGTCACACTTTAAGCTCTCAGTGGGGATTGGTCAAAATAAATACAATTTAAAGATTTTAAGAGAAGGTTAGTGAAACGCGTAAGCACCCGTCACAACCCCCCTCCGAGAAAAAAAGCGTGACTTATTGACGGTCTAAACGACCTGCAAGAATTCGCTTAATTTACCTAACATCTGAAAAACACTGAACCTGCACAAATTTTAACTACTCTAGAATGCCTGAACTTGTAAAAAGTTAACTCACGAACTTTATAACGCCTGAAAATACTGAACTTGTAGAAAGTTTTAACTCACGAACTTTAGAATGCCTGAAAACACTGAATTAGCAGAAAATTTTAACTCTCTAAGTTAGAAACTTTAATTACACTAGCACACAGAAATGACTACTCAAAAGGGTACTCCACTTTAATTTATTTATCTTGTACAATATATCCCTACAGTGCATCCCATTCGGGCGAAGATCAGGGGAAAACCTTTCAAGGAAAAAACCCTGATCATGCACTTTACTTAAGTGCTAATACATATAAAAAAATTTACACACTATCTTCATACGACATCAAACTTTCATCACATCACTATGTTCAGGGACTGCTGCCCTGAAAGGAAACCTTGTCAATTTTTTCTAAATCATGACATTAAATGCACAGAACTTTTATACAACTTCCTTATTGACATAAAATATGGCATACATTATATTATATATATATATAGTTTAGTAACAAAATAACCCTTATCTGGTTTCATTTTCAAAAATTCCCAATCAATCGCGCTGCGCTGTTAATGTTTTTTGTTAGTATTCCTAATTACGCCGCGCCCAGAAACCAGACATTACTTATACATCTTAATAATTACACACAAAATATATACATTTTACATAGAATATATTACAACAAACAATACAAGTAATCTCACATATAAAGCCACGTCTTTAATGTGTAGCAAAACAATTGCAATTCAACAAATGTTTTTCCACAATTTGGAAAAAAATTTAATACAAAAGTCTTTTCAACCGATATGAAAATGCACACAACTCAGTGACACTTTTGTACGTTAACTTTACAAAAAAATTAGACTAGCCCACATGGAAAATACTCCGAACTGTCTGTCAGAGGAAAAATAAACAAATTAGAATTATACAACCTGACTAGTCTTTAGATCCAATCTGCATAGGCTTTGTCTCCCACCATGGCTTTTGTCTTAGAGTTGTCCACTCTGCGCTCCAACTTTCTGGGTCTCCTCTTCCATCGAGTCCGTTGAAGTTGATATGCTCCTGCTGAGGCGTTGTTTTCTTCTGTGAGAACTGGAACTTGGCTGTTGTCCACTCGACGTCGGCTCCGAAGATTGTATGGACAGCTCCTTTCCTGATGAGGTCTGTTATACTTGAATCTGTGGGATGGTCCTGGAACTGCTCTTTCAGAACTATTTTCTTCCACCTTTCTATAACGCTTCCTGGAGGGACGAGAGGACATTGACGAGGAAATCTTTCTTTTCTCACGATCTACTTGGGCCTCTGGTCTCTTCTTCCGTACATTGTCAATCCAGGATTCAGGCCTTCCTCTTTTCTCTCTCTCAGTATATACAGGTCTCTTTTTCCTGAAATTATACGCGCCATCCCCCGAAGAAACAGTAGATTCCGTCCGTCCACGTTTTTTTCTCACCTCTACTCCATCGCGTCTATTGGCAACTATATCTCTACTACCATTTACATTTCCTGATTTCGATCCTTTACGACCACCCCTATCATTCTCCGATTGCACCAATGACGACTGCGCATGATCCGACCTGATTGATGTCACTGCACCATGATTACTACTAGTGTTACTTTCCGACTCGGCAACACTGTCTTCTCTTTGATGGTAAATTCTCACCTGGTCCACATTAACCGTTATTCTTTTACCAAATTTTAATATTACTAAATTATTATTTTTTACACTCAGAACTTTATATGGGCCTTCAAACTTTGGCATAAATTTACCTACTATTTTTTTACATTTTGAACTTAACGGGTGAGTTTGAACTAATACTAGATCACCAACTTTCACATTATTTTCACGCCTCTTTTTATTATAATATTTCGCCCACTTCTCTTGCTGGCGCTTTGTATGAACTCTAGCCTCCTCAAACAACCTTTCTATGTTCCCACAAACTAAATCTGATCCATCAGTTACCATAACTAATTTCTGAAAAGGGGTGATTAAATTTCGACCTAAAAATAATTCCGCCGGTGTTTTACCCGTTGTCTCATGTACTGCTGTCCTAATCGCATAACCGAACTCTTGCAGAAATTGATCCCAGTTAGTGTGATTATCCGCGACAAAACTCGAAATCATTTTTAAAAGAGTGCGATTGACTCGTTCTGTTTGATTAGCTTGTGGACGATATACCACAGTTTTAACGTGTTTTATGTGCAATCTGCGACACACTTGCTCGAAAACTTCGGATATCATTTGGGGACCATTGTCGGTGACTAATTTTACAGGAGCTCCATAACGCGCAATATAATTCTCAAAAAATGCATTGGCAATTGCTTTAGCCGAAGCTTTCCTTAAGGGAACTATTTCAACCCATTTAGAAAAATTATCGGTAATTACTAAAATAAATCTATAGCGTTCTGGACTAGTTGCAGGGTATGGGCCTAACAAATCTAAAGACACGATTTCATTCGGAAAATTCGTTATTATGGGAACTAATTGACCAGCTGGTAATCCGTTTTTATAATTGACTTTTTGGCATTGGTCGCAGGTTGCTACATATTTATAAATGTATTTCCTCATGTACGGAAAATAACACGCGTCCTTTAATTTTAAGTAGGTTTTCTTTTTGCCTAGATGACCTGCCATAGGCGAGTCATGAAATTCTCGCATAACATCTTTACGTAATGTTTTAGGTATAAATACCCTTAATTCACCTAGTGTGGTTGTATACTTTGCATAATATAGCAAACCGTCAACGATTTTAAAGTCATTGGACCAATTTCTGCAGATCGATTCATTAACAGAACTATCGTCCGGATTTTCCAAAAACTTCATAATATGCCCTAGCTCCGGGTCATTTCTCTGTTCCTCTCTTAACTGTTCTCTAGAAGATAATACTAACGATCTAATCACCGCACAAGACACTTTTGGTTCCTCATTACTTTCTAACGGGTTTCTAGACAACATAACAGCCACTTTTTCCGTTTTCGAATCCGGAATGATTAACGATTTTTTAACAAAATCAAAAGTAATCCCTGCAAGTGACATAAAATCCACACCTATGATGCATGGATCTTGCATCTCAGCAATCACATGAAATTTCCATAATTTCGAAAATTCTCTTATTTTAATTTTCAACTCAACTGTGCCTAAATTTTTGCACTGCGACCCTTGAGCTGTAACTACTTCAGCTAACGATTTTTTTAAAGGACAGAAAGAAAAATATGACCGGTACGTTTTTTCTGAAATAAATGACTCTTCCGCACCTGTATCCCAGAGCGCTTTTAAAAAAATATCATTCAACAAAATCGGCACATACGGAAGTTCAACTGGTGATAATCTCAATGAATTAAGTCTAATTCTATTAGGAGGATTTGCCTCATTACGATCTCTTTGAAAGTTTAAATTGGCATTTCTTTGCCTTTCGCTGTTGCAATCAACACGCCTCCAATTCTGTTTTGCTGAATCATCATTAGGACCCTTCCTAACCACCATCCTACGGTTCTGATACCGGTCTGTTCTCTGATTTGGCTGATTGTATCGATTTCCACCCTCGAATCCTTGATTTTGATAATTACGACGAGGAAAATTATTCGCACCCCTGCCTAGTCCTCTTTGATCATTTTGACTATTTCCGACCCCAGTATCTCTCCAATTTCTATTATTCCTTCTTTCCTCAGGATTCCTACTCACATCCCAACTTCGTCTAGCAAAATTATTACTCGAACCCTGATTTTCCCTGCAGTTATGACGTTCCTCATACCGGTCTACCAACTCTATCAATTGAGTTTTTGTTGTGGGGTTTCGAACTTCTAAATAATCCATTATTTGGGGTTCTAGTCGCATTACTATGTGATCGATCAATTTTATCTCATCATAATTTAATTCCAAGGTTTTATGTATTTTTAACATCTGAAAAATAAAGTCTGACGGGGCTTGACCTCTCCGTTGTTTTGACGAAAAAAACTGAGCTTCTAGCTCTGATTTATTCCGTATTACCGGAAAACTATCTGATAATTTCTTTTTAAGTGTTGCAAATGCAGTCGCTTCTTCATTTACACACTCGAAGCCGATAACCTGGAACCAGTCTAACGCTCTCCCAACTAAATGACCTTTTAAATATGCACACGATAGATTCGCCGGTATTTCATAGTAAGCTATATTATCATCGATATTATTTAGAAACTCAGACACATTTTCTTTACCTGAAAAAAATAACTCCGGCAAAACTCTAAATCCTGCACCTGCTCTTAATTCCGGTATTTCGTTTGGGCGCCAGTGTCGTAGTCTCTCACTACCCCTTTGCATATTATCTATGTTAGGATATGTAGGATTCATAATTAAAGACTACTCAAATAATCACTTATTTATTTTATTTCTTTAAGACAAAAATCCACAATTAATAATCAACTTTAAGAACAATAAATTATCATGGAGTATTATCAGAATTCAATTATGGACGACGGAATACTAACTGATATCACGAGGGGAATAACACGTACAATCAAACTACACATTTAAATCTAAACTACAAAAGTTACAGACCTGAAATCTTCTTCAGAAGGAACCTGGAACTAGTAGAATTTAGGAAGTGGCTATAATCTAGGATATCTTCAATAACTTCTGAAACGCCTTAATGAATCTTTTTCAATAGTCTTCTTTCCTCTATCCAATTTTACTTCATTAAACTAGACGCTTAAAAACACCTTCTTAGCCAACCACGTAGTTTACTTTTCAATCCCAAACACGGAGTTCTACTCTATCAAACCGCTTAGTCATCCTTATCTCTTCATTTCATTTCTCCCTTTTATATCTCTTTCGAACTCGCTAAACCCGAAACTATCTTATTTACATAAGTCACACTTTAAGCTCTCAGTGGGGATTGGTCAAAATAAATACAATTTAAAGATTTTAAGAGAAGGTTAGTGAAACGCGTAAGCACCCGTCACAATGTGATCATGTGCAATCTAATTCGTTAAATGTGATCTCACGAGTTGTTAGTCGATGGTTTTCATCACAATGCCTCCATTAGCTTCAACTGGTCTTCCAGAAAAGGATGCATCTTCAAAATCAAAATTATTAGAACGAAAGTTAACAAACCAGTTACGGCACTGGCGTGCTGTCAATACATCTCCATACGCATCAAATATTTTGTTTTTCTTGTTTGATTTGTATTTTCACCTTTTCTGCTTTTAAACATGCTGAAAATGCTGTTTTGTACTTATCATATTTGATAGGGCGTAAAGCAAAGGCTGTAACACATAATCAAAACTTTGTCATAAGCCTTGCTACAAAGCCAGTCACAATGTACTCGTACACTGAATTTCTTTGTAACTCTTTATTGCCACAGTACAGTTACACATTTACTTAATCACTTTCAAAGTAAGTTCCTTCAAACCACACTTGTTCCTGTCATTCCAGCGAACAATGATGAAAGTCCTGTGTTGATATCTACCCAAATTCAGCCTTTGCCTTGGTTTTGATGTCTTCTTTCGAGTCAAAACCTTTGAGACCCAATTTTTCTTGGGGAGAATACTCAGAAATGAGATGGTACTAAATGTGGTGAGTAGGGAGGCTTTTTGAGGAATGGAATGTTATTATCTGCGAGCTATATCCTCACAACAATCGATGTGTGGGAGGAAGATTGTCGTGATGCAGTCAGTGACTATCCTCCTTGCCATTTGGCGAAGTGTTTTTAAATTGCCTCTCAGATTTTTCAAACTCTGCTAGAGCAAAGGGATGTAAACAGTTTTTAAAGATGTTACAAATTCATGGTACACGAAAGATTCATTGTCAAAAAACGCAATAAGCTTTGCTTCAGTTTTGGTTTTGACAGGACGTGATTTCGTGGGTCGAGGAATTCGACATTGTTGCCATTCTGATGACCGCATCTTTGGTTTCCTGTCGTAAGCATACACCCAGGTCTCCTCATTAGTAACAATTGTCTGAAGAAACGCCGGGCTGCAGTCAACAGTCGGAACTTCCATTTGATCCTGTTTCAGCAGCCACTTGACAAAACTTATCTGTGACACATTTTGTTATCATCTGGCAAGATTGCGCGAATGGGTCCATTAGAGATTAAAATATCACACTCATTTTTTAACCTCATCATATTTTAAAGCTTTATGCTCTCCGTAAAAAGTCAATGGACATTTTTAAAGTTTTATA
Source organism: Trichonephila clavata (assembly GCA_019973975.1). NCBI lineage: Eukaryota > Metazoa > Arthropoda > Arachnida > Araneae > Nephilidae > Trichonephila > Trichonephila clavata. The sequence goes on from BMAO01037273.1 coordinate 41,474, forward strand.
ACCCACATCGTGGGCATTCTATTGCATTTATCTAGTCAAAATTTGATTATTGGAGTGTGATGTATGTTTCAGCCAGAAAATCTGTTTTGAGCAGCTTCAATACCATATACCACACTGCTTTGTCATTTTGTTTAGGAGCATTTCAAACATCACCTATTCATAGTATAAAGATATATCGAATCATCTACAGATTTAAGGCCCTCATCTAGTCAAAAAGTGCAAAACAAAAGATTCTTCTACTACAAGGAAGGAAGGAATCAATCTAAAGGAAAGACGAAGTACTCATAGGATACTGAGGTAATAGCTCCTCAGTACCACAGTAAGAATTTCCTTCGTAAATGAGAGTAAACACGTACTTTTTTATTTAATTATTATTATTTTTATTGACTTTGAAGGGAACATTTCTTTCTTATATTTCACCAATTTCGCTTTTGTTTTATTCCATTTTCTAATAAGATGTTCTGACAGCAGTCACGATGTAAAGCACTCTTTAAGAGAAAAGTGTGACGTCAGCTTTTATTTTGTACTTATGTCATCACACACGACTTCCTTTTTTTTTATACAAGTAGTTGCTATTCTATCACTTTTTTGCAAACATTTACGAATCTTCGTTTCCTGTCACATTTTTACATCTTAAATTTTTGAACCGTGAATTGTAAATATTTTTATTCACTGTGTGCTCGGATGCTAAAGCTTGGAAATTTATGTGGCCGTGGGAAAAAATGTGAAGGTGTTTAAGGGGACAAGGTACGATTTATGCAAAAATTTCGAATTGAAGGATTTTCAAAAATTTATTGGTTCTGTATACTATGTAAAACAGATTTTGTGCTAAAAATTTCATAAAAAGCTAGCCATTTAATTTTTTAAGAAAAAAAAAACTTAAAATTTGTGGAGTGGTTTTAAAATGCTACTCCTCCCCTACAAAAATTTACGTACACGAGTGAAATTTGATTTACAAGTACTTCAAACTATGCATAACAAAAGTTGGTATGGGTTTTGCAATAACATGATTGGTATTTGTACAATACTTCTTTTTATGAATGCTTATTGAAAATTCTTTAAAAAATGAATAAATTCAGAGTTTAATTATTTTTTAAAAATAATAAGTATTGCTTTGATTCAAAAATGCATACCAACTTTTGTTACATGTACTATTAACAATAGGTAAAACAAAAAGCAAAGCATTAGGTGTAATGGAAAATAAGCCTTAGCATTTTAAATAGAAGACCAACTAGTTATTTTATCTTTCTGAGATAAGTAAGTTTGATTTGCCGTAGGGAAGTGAATAAAAACGAATGTAAAAAGTATTATAATTCTGCATTTTTTAAATGTAGAGTTTTTTGGGATTTTTTAGAGAAGTATATAAAGAATAATTTAAGTTAAAGAAAATTAGATTTGATGTTTTGACTGATTTTTATCAATTGAATCGCAATGTGTCCCCTTAATTTCGTTTAAAATTGATTTTTTCAACGATAGATATACGATTTTTTTTTTAAAGAAATCGTCTTGTGAAGAAGTGCGGGGCACTTTCTGGCAAATCTTATATAAATAAATGTTTACTTGATTAATTGTCTCGGGATTTTCCTCGAGTATTCTGTTTGCATTCCCACCGCAATCTATTCCAAGAAAATATCTCTCTTTGAGCCGTTTCATGCGAGTCATCTAGTACCGCACATAACAAAAGGAGCAGATAGTCGAGAGCTAGTTTTGAATAGAAATCGACTGGATCGCTTCATATGTGGTTAACTGGCACTCCTTACTGTGTCTCTCTCTACGGTATTTCTTTTTAAGATATTGAATTGAAATTTTCAGAAAATGTTTTACTTAGTTTTATCTCCTGTCTAGACTACAATCTCATCTCTGTGCATATATTTATGTATTTTATTGCACTTTTTGTGAGAAAATAACATTAGTTTTTTGTAAAAAATTTAGTTCTTTCATAAAAAATGCCATATTTCAAAAGCTTTTCAAAAGTATCAAATTTTATAGCTCTAAGCACAGGTGTTTTCTTTTACGTATTGCATAAATATTCAAATATATTTAGAATTTTCAATAAAAGCTTTACCGTAACTGCAATTTTTCACTCAAAATTCCCAATATTTCGAAAATTATTTTTAATTTTGTGGAAATTGTACTTGAATTCCTAGTTTTATACCCTATTTCAAATTTTAAAAAGTTTATTTAGTTGAAAACTTATATATTTCGAAAAAAGTGCTCCGAAGGTAGTCACATACCTTAAAATTATAACGGTCTTGTGCCAAAGAACTAGGAAATAATTTAACGGGGTAAAGAGTTAGAAGTTATTACATATATATAGATCTTGTATATACCATTGTTATATGAAAACTGGATGATCTCAGTAGTGAACTCAAAATGATTACAATTAATAAACAGATTATAGTTTATGTATTATTTAACCGTGTGATTGCATTACAATAGAACGTCGTTTATCCGAACGTTTATTGTCCGGAGCGTTAAAAATACGCACCAAAGTCCGGATTCGTTTTCGAACACTGCAGTGCTCAATAGTGGTTTCGCGTGAGGCCAAAAGTGATGGGAAAACCCAAAGTGAGGGATATTTGGGAAATTTTAGTTGTGTGATTTGGTAAACTTCTCCGCGGAATACTACATCAGTTTGTTTCCAAGTGAGGGGGTGTATACGTGTTTTTTGTTGAGTTGTGGACTGTTATGGCTTCGAATTCAAAATGGAGGCGCAACGTCTTGAAATATTGAAAGGTCTCCCGATGGGAGAAAGTGGAGCGTCTCTGGCACAGTTTTATAATGTTGGAAAGTTGACAATTTCTGACATAAAAGAAGGTTATAAACCATTTTAAACCGTTTTCTGTATTAGAGACAGCTATGGAGTGGTGCGAACAATCAGAGTGCTGTCCTACTCAACTACTGCTGCTCAAGAGAATTAGAGACCTTGCTGCGAAAAATCGAAGGTGTACAATGGTACAGAGATAAATAAGTGATTATTTTCCACAATAAATGTAAAATTGCGACATTTTGCTTTTTCTTTAAGCACGTTTCCCGCATAAAATGATTTTCAATTTTCGCCTAGTGCCGGTTTCATATACTGCTTGGATCGCATTGGATTTTCGGTTATCCGAGCAATCAAGTATCCGAATGGTGTCCGGTCCCAATAGATTCGGATAAACGACGTTCTATTGTATATAGTTTTATTTTTTTAATTAAAATTTCTACGTCGTTGTATTAAAAAAACTTGTTGCGGATGTTTATCACTGCGAGATCATAATATGTACTACAAATGAAATACATAGAAGTCTCCAAGCGTGTGTAAACTTTGCACAATGCTTATGGGGTTGCACAAAGTGTTTGTGCAGAAAATGTTGCCACCCAGAAAAAATGAATCCCTGATCTCATGTATGTGTTGGATGAGGTTCCCCGAAAACATCTCGTAATATATTCTAAGGGTTCCATGTGTCAATTGACTCTTGTCAAAAATATGTCTCTAAAAGCGAATTATTTTTTTTTTCATACTGTGTTCACCTTATTTGCGTTATATTCCCTAAAATTTCATCTACAGTAGATAAATACCTCATAATTTAACACTATAAGTACCGATATCAACAATTTGCATCAATTTTTGCACGTTTGGCATGAAAAACTGAGTTAGCTTTACATTGTGTAAGCCATACCTTTTGAAGAGCTTCATTTATGAAATGTATTTATAATTTAAGATCAAATGCATCCCTTTTTAAATTTAGGCGCAGGTTAAGATACTATGAAATATTTAATTTTGTCGAGAGACAGACTTATTAAAAACACTTAATTATGTTTTTTTAAATCCATTTTTATAGGTTTGAATAATTAGAAAATGTATAACGTACTCTTCACAAGCTTAGATTTTGCAATTCATTTTTTTTTTGCATTAATGTCACTCTAGAGCAGGAGTCCTTGAACTGAGTCCCGTCAAGTTCATTTTGAGGACATTGTAAAATTAAAAAATAAGTAAATCACACATACTAGCTGTAACCAACAAACACAAAGACTGAATAATGAAGTTGAACAACTTGGTTGTAATTAACGATTCCGAAATAATTAAGTCTTGCAACATGCTTGTCTAAAGTGCTGCCCAAAGGCTTTAAAAATGCGACTCAAATGTAAATTATGAAAATATTTAAATTGACACATTTTTATTAAAGAAATTAAATGGTTTCAATAATTTTCATATATAATCGATTCTTTAACATTTATTTTGAAATAAAAACATAAATAAAAATATCTTAGGACATCGAAACGTAAATTCACATATACTGATTCTCTCCGAATTTCTGTCTCCAAACACGGACATCTCTGCAAGATGTCCGTGTTCTAACGGTGTCAACGAAAGAGCAGATCTTTCCTTTCTGCTTTCCTTCTGTTCTGGAAACCTAACGGCGTCAATGATGGAGCTTAATGCTCTTTGATAAGTTTTGAGAATTGAGCGTGGTTATTTTCTTTCCTTTTCCATGATAGAGACACTGCAGGTGAAGCCCGACCTTTCCAAAGAGTTTTACAAGTCCCAGCATCGAAAAAATTAGAGTACGTTCACATATCTTTTACGGGATGAGTAACGCGAGACTGAAGAGATTACTATTGAGATTACTTTCAAATAGCTTTCAATTTTAAAAACTATTTTAATTTTCAAAAAAAAAAAAGTATATTTTCAATATTGCTCTGGAACCAAATGAATTCTCGTTTTGGCTAGAGATTATTATTTTTGACTTTGGATGCATTAGACTTGATTTTTGGAAGGTGCTCCAACCCCGAAAAATGTGTCCCTGGTCTCCAGGGCAATTAAGGGTTGGTGAATAATGCGGCGAAAGCGAACAGAGCTACACGAATTTCTTTCTCAGCGCATCCGTCTCAAAAATATCTAAATTAAAAGTTGGAAGAGCGATTGAGAATATATGTAAAATGTGTTTGAATATTGTTAAATGTGTTTTGAAATCTGTGGCAGTGGATTTGGAAGGTGATCCAACCTCGAAAAATGTTCCCTGGTTTCCAGGGCTAAGTACGGGTTGGGGAGTTATGTGGCGGAAGCGTGCAGAGCTGGACAAATTCCCTATTCAATGCAAGAGAGAAGTGCAGTCTGACTGCTGCAAACTGCGGTCCACTTCAGCCTCTGAAGCAAACAAGAATGAAATGTTTGGTAGCAAACAAACAAAAGAATGATGTGTTTCGTACAAAGAAAGGGTATGATTCAAATACGAGAAATACATGTAAAAGTTGATAAGGAAGGTTATTTTTGATTTTTGTCAACAACGTTTTCCAATGACCTTACTTTTTCACTTATCTTGCCTGAAGGAACATTAAACTTTTTTTTTGTCAATTATAACAGTACTACCCAGAAGTTATTCCCTGACGATCGCTACACTAGGGCGCTGATGGCGTAGTTCCATAAATCCTGCGGGATCCAGACCAGCTAGCTGGTCCAGGCTGTGCGGTATGAGCTCCTCAAGTGCAGTAATTCGGTAAGGTGAATACGAATCCAGGCATCTGGTGGCTCGGTGTATTTTTGGTAAGAGTTTGGCACAAGTAGGTTTACGCTCCGACGGAGGCTCTTTCCAAGTGAATGATTTCAAAAATGGTCGTAATATTTTTATAACGATACTCCGGTTTCTTATAAGCATTCACCGTGGCATCGATCAAACCAGAAGAACGTGTCCCTCATTGAGTTTTAGAAAGATATGCTCTTAGTTGTGGCAACGAAATTGCAAGTTGAAAGGAATCGTATTTTTATCCATGTAAACAAATAAAGGAAGTATACAACATCCATAAAATAAGATGGGAATATAAAACATGAAAGCTTTCAAGTATGATCGTCATGGAATCAAAATCGAATCTGAAACTTATAAATGTAAACTGAAACTAAGAAAAATTCAGACTGAAACTAAAAAATGCAAACTGAATCTTTGCTTAAGAAATGCAAACCTAAACTGACACCAAAGGGCGCCATCATCGAAGAAATTAGTTCAACTACAACTATCCTTTTCAGATATCAGTGTCGTCTCGCGTTCACTGCTAAAGACGGACTTGTCCAATCTGCTGAAGACATCTATGTATGTTGCAGTGCTAACAGTATGGAGAGATTTAACTCGATGCACATTTGCTACTTTACTATGGCCTCTACAAATGATTATTTGAAGCCCATCTTTTTAAGGAACACGGACATCTCTAAAAGATGGTAAGAATCTCTTTCTGCTCTGGAAACCTAACGGTGTCAACGAAAGAGCAGATCTTTTTTTTTTTTTTTGCTTTTCTTCTGCTCTGGAAACCTAACGGTGTCAACGAAAGAACAGATCTTTTTTTTTTTGCTTCCTTCTGCTCTGGAAACCTAACGGTGTCAACGAAAGAGCTGATTTTCGTAATGCTTTTGTAACGAATATGCCCTTTTTTAATAAAATTTCTATTATAATCGCTGCGACGTCGAACGAACCCGGAAAGTATGCTCTTTGTTGCGTTAAGGAAAGCAATATCCGATATACATTATGCAAAAAAACAAAAATGCATGATACATATTTTTACCGATGTAAACACATAAATGGAAGGATACAACATTCTTCAAATGAGAAAGGAAAATTAAACATTTAAAATGGTGCTATTAGAAGTAGGATCATCCTCGAATCGAAACTGAAATTTAAAAACACAAACCGAAACTAAGAAATGTGAACCTAAACTAATATACTAAGGTGCACCAGAGGACGTCGTCATTGACGAAATTCGTATAAATGCAGCTATCTTTTTCAGATATCAGTGTAGCCTCGCTTTCACAGCCAAAGACGGACGTCTCCAATCTGCTGAAGACATCTATGCGTGTTGCAATGCTAACAGTATGGAGATATTTAACTCGATGTAGAGTTGCGACTTTTGCTATGGCCTGTTCTAAGGATCTATTTGAAGCCTATCTTTCTAAACACGGATATCTCTCTCTCTCTCTACAAAATGGTAAGATTCTCTTTCGGCTATGGAAACCTAACGGTGTCAAAGAAAGAGCCGATCATTTGGTTTTCTTCTGCTCTGGAAAACTAACGGTGTCAAAAAAAGAAAAGACATTTTGCTTACGTTTTTCTTCTGCTCTGGATACGTAACGGTGTCAACGAAGGAGCTTGATGCTTTTAGCTAAAATTTTTAGTGCTTTGAAAGTGTTTATTTTCTTTCTTTTTCGATGAAAGAGACACTGTAGGTACAGCCCGTTCTTTACAAAGCGTTTTACAAGTACCTTCATCGAAGAAATAACAGTACATTCACATAACTTCCGCGGGATGAGTAACACGAAATTGAAGGGAGCTTCACAAATTATTAGTTTATGGATTACTTTAGAATAACTTTGAAAGTGAAAAAGTATTTTATTTTTCAAAAATTAAAAAGATGTTTCGTATTGCTTTTTAACCGAATGAATTATTTTTCGTTTTGAATAGAAATTATTTTTTAAAAATTTTGATGCATTGGACTTGGTCTTTGGAAGTTGCTCGAACCCCCAAAACTGTAAACCTGATTTCAGGGCAATACTGTGTCGAAAGAGAGCAGAGCTGGACGAATATTTTTCAGTGCATCCGACTAAAAATATCCAAATTAAAACTGGGAAGAGCCATTGAGAATATATATGTTAAATGTAATTGTGTCTTTAAATCGGCCGCAGTGGATTTGGAATGTAGAAGGTGCTCTTTCCCCGAAAAATATGTCCCTGGTTTTTATGGCTAAGTACGGACTGGTGAGTAATGTGGCGAAAGCGTGCAGAGCTGGACACATTCCCTATTCAAGGCAATCGATTCAAAATATGAACATTTTATAATTGTATATGAAAATGTTTTTTATGGTTTCGCATGATGTATTTAAAGAAAAAAGAATTTATTTTCAAATGCCAAATTGCAAGTAATGAATTCATTTTACGTTAAGAAAAATGCAATCGAATAATATATATAAAAGCATGAAAGAAACAAACACAAAAAGTTGTTTGCGAAAATAGAAAAAGAAATGTACTGAACGAAGAACCAAAAATGGTGGTTCTCATTCAAATTTTCAAAATCTATTTTGTTTCGAACTGATAAACAGGGACAAACCAACAAACAGTACGTCTCAGTCCGAGAAAAAAACAGTCTTTTTAACATGAAAACAAACAAAGCGGCATATTTCAAAGAAATAAAAATCAAACTGAAATGTATTAATTAAACAAATAAAAAAATTAAAAACCATTATCAATAGTCCTAAGATAACGATCTGTCTATATGAATCGAAACCGAAACTTAAAAATTCAAACCTAATCTAAAACACTAACGTGCCACCAGAGGTTGCCGTCATCGAAAAAAACAGTTTAAATACAGATATCTGTTTAGATATCAGTGTACCACTAGATTCCAAAACCGAGCCATTTAAGATCTTCACATCGAAGCCCCGCCTAAACGCCTGCCGTCAGTCGTCCAAATAGCCAAGCTCCTACGCTCCAGCATGAAAATTCAACTTTGTCATGACCATTATAGAACTTTTTTCTACCCTAATACGAGTCTGAGAGTTCTCAGAAACCTATGCACCCGAAAACTTATCCGTAGATATCAGTGTAGTCTCGCTTTGAATGCCATAGAAGACGGACGTATCCAGTCTGCTGTAGACTCCTATGCATCTTGCAATGTTGACAATATGGAGAGATTTAACTCGAATCGATTTTGCTGCTGCCCCTTAAAAAGATATATTTGAAGCCAATCTTTCTAAAAAAAGTAGAAAGGAATGAATATTGAAACCAAAAAGATATATTTTTTTGCATATGGTCAAGGACTGTGCTCTTGTCTTTTATGGTACTGAACGGCTTAAATACTCCTAGCTAGATGCAGTAAAGCTCATTGTTTCCTCTGTCTCCGTTGAACAAGGACATTTCTACAAGATAATAAGAATCTCTCTTCGAAGAAAACGGACATCACTACAAGGTGGTAAGTATATCTTTCTGCTCTGGAAACCTTACGGTGTCAACGAAAGAGCAGATCTTTTTTTTTTTGCTTTCCTTCTGCTCTGGAAACCTAACAGTGTCAACGAAAGACCAGATTTTTTTTTTTTTTTGCTTCCTTCTGCTCTGGAAACCTAACGATGTCAACGAAAGAGCAGAAATTCTTTTTTTTGCTTTCCATCTGCTCTGGAAACCAAACGGTGTCAACGAAAGAGCAGATCTTTTTTTTTTTTTTTTTGCTTCCTTCTGCTCTGGAAACCTAACGGTGTCAACGAAAGAGCTGATTTTCGTAATGTTTTTGTAACGAATATGCCCTTTTTTAATAAAATTTCTATTTTAATCGCTGCGACATCGAACGAACCCGGAAAGTATGCTCTTTGTTGCGTTAAGGAAAGCAATATCCGATATACATTATGCAAAAAAACAAAAATGCATGATACATATTTTTACCGATGTAAACACATAAATGGAAGAATACAACATTCTTCAAATGAGAAAGGAAAATTAAACATGAAAAATGGCGCTATTAGAAGTAGGATCATCCTCGAATCGAAACTGAAATTTAAAAACACAAACCGAAACTAAGAAATGTGAACCTAAACTAATATACTAAGGTGCACCAGAGGACGTCGTCATTGACGAAATTCGTATAAATACAGCTATCTTTTTCAGATATCAGTGTAGCCTCGCTTTCACTGCCAAAGACGGACTTCTCCAATCTGCTGAAGACATCTATGCGTGTTGCAATGCTAACAGTATGGAGATATTTAACTCGATGTAGAGTTGCGACTTTTGCTATGGCTTCTTCGAAGGATCTATTTGAAGCCTCTCTTTCTAAACACGGATATCTCTACAAAATGGTAAGATTCTCTTTCGGCTATGGAAACCTAACGGTGTCAAAGAAAGGGCGAATCGTTTTGGTTTTCTTCTGCTCTGGAAAACTAACGGTGTCAAAAAAAGAAAAGACATTTTGCTTTCGTTTTCCTTCTGCTCTGGATACGTAACGGTGTCAACGAAGGAGCTTGATGCCTTTAGCTAAAATTTTTAGTGCTTTGAAAGTGTTTATTTTCCTTCTTTTTCCATGAAAGAGACACTGTAGGTACAGACCGGTCTTTACAAAGCGTTTTACAAGTACCTTCATCGAAGAAATAACAGTACATTCACATAAATTCCGCGGGATGAGTAACACGAAATTGTGGGGAGCTTCACAAATTATTAGTTTGGGGATTACTTTAGAATAACTTTGAAAGTGAGAAAGTATTTTATTTTTCAAAAAGGAAAAAGATTAGTTTCGTATTGCTTTTTAAACGAATGAATTATTTTTCGTTTTGAATAGAAATTATTTTTTAAAAATTTGGATGCATTGGACTTGGTCTTTGGAAGTTGCTCTAACCCCCAGCATTGTAAACCTGATTTCAGGGCAATACTGTGTCGAAAGAGAGCAGAGCTGGACGAATTTTTTTTCAGTGCATCCGAATAAAAATATCCAAATTAAAACTGGGAAGAGCCATTGAGAAAAAATATGTTAAATGTAATTGTGTCTTTAAATCGGCCGCAGTGGATTAGGAATGTAGAAGGTGCTCTTTCCCCGAAAAATATGTCCCTGGTTTTTATGGCTAAGTACGGACTGGTGAGTAATGTGGCGAAAGCGTGCAGAGCTGGACACATTCCCTATTCAAGGCAATCGATTCAAAATATGAACATTTTATAATTGTATATGAAAATGTTTTTAAAAAAGGGCAATCATATAAAAGCTTTTTTTATGGTTTTGCATGATGTATTTAAAGAAAAAAGAATTTATTTTCAAATGCCAAATTGCAAGTAATGAATTCATTTTACGTTAAGAAAAATGCAATCGAATATTATATATAACAGCATGAAAGAAACAAACACAAAAAGTTGTTTGCGAAAATAGAGAAAGAAATGTACTGAACGAAGAACCAAAAATGGTGGTTCTCATTCAAATTTTCAAAATCTATTTTGTTTCGAACTGGAAAACAGGGACATACCAACAAACATTACGTCTCAGACCGAGAAAAAAACAGTCTTTTTAACATGAAAACAAACAAAGCGGCATATTTATAAGAAATAAAAATCAAACTGAAATGTATTAATTAAACAAATAAAAAAATTAAAAACCATTATCAATAGTCCTAAGGTAACAATCTGTCTATGGGAATCGAAACCGAAACTTAAAAATTCAAACCTAATCTAAAACACTAACGTGCCACCAGAGGTTGCCGTCATCGAAGAAAACAGTTTAAATACAGATATCTGTTTAGATATCAGTGTACCACTAGATTCCAAAACCGAGCCATTTAAGATCTTCACATCGAAGCCCCGCCTAAACGCCTGCCGTCAGTCGCCCAAATAGCCAAGTTCCTACGCTCCAGCATGAAAATTCAACATTGTCATGACCAATATAGCACTTTTTTCTACCCTAATACGAGTCTGAGAGTTCTCAGAAACCTATGCACCCGAAAACTTATCCGTAGATATCAGTGTAGTCTCGCTTTGAATGCCATAGAAGACGGACGTATCCAATCTGCTGTAGACTCCTATGCATCTTGCAATGTTGACAATATGGAGAGATTTAACTCGAATCGATTTTGCTGCTGCCTCTTAAAAAGATCCATTTGAATTCAATCTTTCTAAAAAAAGTAGAAAGGAATGAATATTGAAACCAAAGAGATATATTTTTTTGCATATGGTCAAGGACTGTGCTCTTGTCTTTTATGGTACTGAACGGCTTAAATACACCTAGCTAGATGCAGTAAAGCTCATTGTTTCCTCTGTCTCCGTTGAACATTTCTACAAGATAATAAGAATCTCTGTCTTCGAAGAAAACGGACATCACTACAAGGTGGTAAGTATATCTTTCTGCTCTGGAAACCTTACGGTGTCAACGAAAGAGCAGATTTTTTTTTTTTTTTTGCTTTCCTTCTGCTCTGGAAACCTAACGGTGTCAACGAAAGAGCAGATCTTTTTTTTTTTGCTTTCTTCTGCTCTGGAAACCTAACGGTGTCAACGAAAGAGCAGAACTTTTTTTTTTGCTTCCTTCTGCTCTGGAAACCTAACGGTGTCAACGAAAGAGCAGATCTTTTTTTTTGCTTTCCTTCTGCTCGGGACACCTAACGGTGTCAACGAAAGAGCAGATCTTTTTTTTTTTTTGCTTCCTTCTGCTCTGGACACGTAACGGTGTCAACGAAGGAGCTTGATGCCTTTAGCTAAAATTTTTAGTGCTTTGAAAGTGTTTATTTTCTTTCTTTTTCCATGAAACAGGCACTGTATGTAGAGCCCGGTCTTTACAAAGCGTTTTACAAGTACCTTCATGGAAGAAATAACAGTACATTCACATAACTTCCGCGGGATGAGTAACACGAAATTGAAGGGAGCTTCACAAATTATTAGTTTGGGGATTACTTTAGAATAACTTTGAAAGTGAGAAAGTATTTTATTTTTCAAAAAGGAAAAAGATTAGTTTCGTATTGCTTTTTAACCGAATGAATTATTTTTCGTTTTGAATGGAAATTATTTTTTAAAAATTTGGATGCATTGGACTTGGTCTTTGGAAGTTGCTCTAACCCCCAAAATTGTAAACCTGATTTCAGGGCAATACTGTGTCGAAAGAGAGCAGAGCTGGACGAATTTTTTTCAGTGCATCCGACTAAAAATATCCAAATTAAAACTGGGAAGAGCCATTGAGAATATATATGTTAAATGTAATTGTGTCTTTAAATCGGCCGCAGTGGATTTTGGAATGTAGAAGGTGCTCTTTCCCCGAAAAATGTGTCCCTGGTTTCCATGGCTAAGTACGGACTGGTGAGTAATGTGGCGAAAGCGTGCAGAGCTGGACACATTCCCTATTCAAGGCAATCGATTCAAAATATGAACATTTTATAATTGTATATGAAAATGTTTTTAAAAAAGTGCAATCATATAAAAGATTTTTTTATGGTTTCGCATGATGTATTTAAAGAAAAAAGAATTTATTTTCAAATGCCAAATTGCAAGTAATGAATTCATGTTACGTTAAGAAAAATGAAATCGAATAATATATATAAAAGCATGAAAGAAACAAACACAAAAAGTTGTTTGCGAAAATAGAAAAAGAAATGTACTGAACGAAGAACCAAAAATTGGTGGTTCTCATTCAAATTTTCAAATACTATTTTGTTTCGATCTGATAAACAGGGACAAACCAACAAACAGTACGTGTGGTTCTCATTCAAATTTTCAATATCTATTTTGTTTCGAACTGATAAACAGGGACAAACCAACAAACAGTACGTCTCAGACCGAGAAAAAAACAGTCTTTTTAACATGAAAACAAACAAAGCGGCATATTTCAAAGAAATAAAAGTCAAACTGAAATGTATTAATTAAACAAATAAAAAAATTAAAAACCATTATCAATAGTCCTAAGGTAACAATCTGTCGATGGGAATCGAAACCGAAACTTAAAAATTCAAACCTAATCTAAAACACTAACGTGCCACCAGAGGTTGCCGTCATCGAAGAAAACAGTTTAAATACAGATATCTGTTTAGATATCAGTGTACCACTAGATTCCAAAACCGAGCCATTTAAGATCTTCACATCGAAGCCCCGCCTAAACGGCTGCCGTCAGTCGTCCAAATAGCCAAGTTCCTACGCTCCAGCATGAAAATTCAACTTTGTCATGACCAATATAGAACTTTTTTCTACCCTAATACGAGTCTGAGAGTTCTCAGAAACCTATGCACCCGAAAACTTATCCGTAGATATCAGTGTAGTCTCGCTTTGAATGCCATAGAAGACGGACGTATCCAGTCTGCTGTAGACTCCTATGCATCTTGTAATGTTGACAATTTGGAGAGATTTAACTCGAATCGATTTTGCTGCTGCCTCTTAGAAAGATCCATTTGAAGCCAATATTTCTAAAAAAGTAGAAAGGAATGAATATTGAAACCAAAAAGATATATTATTTGCATATGATGAAGGACTGTACTCTTGTCTTTTATATTACTGAACGGCTTAAATACTCCTAGCTAGATGCAGTAAAGCTCATTGTTTCCTCTGTCTCCGTTGAACAAGGACATTTCTACAAGATAATAAGAATCTCTGTCTTCGAAGAAAACGGACATCACTACAAGGTGGTAAGTATATCTTTCTGCTCTGGAAACCTTACGGTGTCAACGAAAGAGCATATATATATTTTTTTTTTTGCTTTCCTTCTGCTCTGGAAACCTAACGGTGTCAACGAAAGAGCAGATCTTTTTTTTCTTCTTTTTTTTGCTTCCTTCTGCTCTGGAAACCTAACGATGTCAACGAAAGAGCAGAAATTCTTTTTTTTTTGCTTTCCATCTGCTCTGGAAACCTAACGGTGTCAACGAAAGAGCAGATCTTTTTTTTTTTTTTTTTGCTTCCTTCTGCTCTGGAAACCTAACGGTGTCAACGAAAGAGCTGATTTTCGTAATGTTTTTGTAACGAATATGCCCTTTTTTAATAAAATTTCTATTTTAATCGCTGCGACATCGAACGAACCCGGAAAGTATGCTCTTTGTTGCGTTAAGGAAAGCAATATCCGATATACATTATGCAAAAAAACAAAAATGTGCATGATACATATTTTTACCGATGTAAACACATAAATGGAAGAATACAACATTCTTCAAATGAGAAAGGAAAATTAAACATGTAAAATGGCGCTATTAGAAGTAGGATCATCCTCGAATCGAAACTGAAATTTAAAAACACAAACCGAAACTAAGAAATGTGAACCTAAACTAATATACTAAGGTGCACCAGAGGACGTCGTCATTGACGAAATTCGTATAAATACAGCTATCTTTTTCAGATATCAGTGTGGCCTCGCTTTCACTGCCAAAGACGGACGTCTCCAATCTGCTGAAGACATCTATGCGTGTTGCAATGCTAACAGTATGGAGATATTTAACTCGATGTAGAGTTGCGACTTTTGCTATGGCCTCTTCGAAGGATCTATTTGAAGGTTATCTTTCTAAACACGGATATCTCTACAAAATGGTAAGATTCTCTTTCGGCTATGGAAACCTAACGGTGTCAAAGAAAGGGCCGCTCTTTTTGGTTTTCTTCTGCTCTGGAAAACTAACGGTGTCAAAAAAAGAAAAGACATTTTGCTTTCGTTTTCCTTCTGCTCTGGATACGTAACGGTGTCAACGAAGGAGCTTGATGCCTTTAGCTAAAATTTTTAGTGCTTTGAAAGTGTTTATTTTCCTTCTTTTTCCATGAAAGAGACACTGTAGGTACAGACCGGTCTTTACAAAGCGTTTTACAAGTACCTTCATCGAAGAAATAACAGTACATTCATATAACTTCCGCGGGATGAGTAACACGAAATTGTGGGGAGCTTCACAAATTATTAGTTTGGGGATTACTTTAGAATAACTTTGAAAGTGAGAAAGTATTTTATTTTTCAAAAAGGAAAAAGATTAGTTTCGTATTGCTTTTTAATCGAATGAATTATTTTTCGTTTTGAATAGAAATTATTTTTTAAAAATTTGGATGCATTGGACTTGGTCTTTGGAAGTTGCTCTAACCCTCAAAATTGTAAACCTGATTTCAGGGCAATACTGTGTCGAAAGAGAGCAGAGCTGGACGAATTTTTTTTCACTGCATCCGACTAAAAATATCCAAATTAAAACTGGGAAGAGCCATTGAGAATATATATGTTAAATGTAATTGTGTCTTTAAATCGGCCGCAGTGGATTTGGAATGTAGAAGGTGCTCTTTCCCCGAAAAATGTGTCCCTGGTTTCCATGGCTAAGTACGGACTGGTGAGTAATGTGGCGAAAGCGTGCAGAGCTGGACACATTCCCTATTCAAGGCAATCGATTCAAAATATGAACATTTTATAATTGTATATGAAAATGTTTTTTATGGTTTCGCATGATGTATTTAAAGAAAAAAGAATTTATTTTCAAATGCCAAATTGCAAGTAATGAATTCATTTTACGTTAAGAAAAATGCAATCGAATAATATATATAAAAGCATGAAAGAAACAAACACAAAAAGTTGTTTGCGAAAATAGAAAAAGAAATGTACTGAACGAAGAACCAAAAATGGTGGTTCTCATTCAAATTTTCAAAATCTATTTTGTTTCGAACTGATAAACAGGGACAAACCAACAAACAGTACGTGTGGTTCTCATTCAAATTTTCAAAATCTATTTAGTTTCGAACTGATAAACAGGGACAAACCAACAAACAGTACGTCTCAGACCAAGAAAAAAACAGTCTTTTTAACATGAAAACAAACAAATCGGCATATTTCAAAGAAATAAAAATCAAACTGAAATGTATTAATTAAACAAATAAAAAAATTAAAAACCATTATCAATAGTCCTAAGATAACAATCTGTCTATATGAATCGAAACCGAAACTTAAAAATTCAAACCTAATCTAAAACACTAACGTGCCACCAGAGGTTGCCGTCATCGAAAAAAACAGTTTAAATACAGATATCTGTTTAGATATCAGTGTACCACTAGATTCCAAAACCGAGCCATTTAAGATCTTCACATCGAAGCCCCGCCTAAACGCCTGCCGTCAGTCGCCCAAATAGCCAAGTTCCTACGCTCCAGCATGAAAATTCAACATTGTCATGACCAATATAGCACTTTTTTCTACCCTAATACGAGTCTGAGAGTTCTCAGAAACCTATGCACCCGAAAACTTATCCGTAGATATCAGTGTAGTCTCGCTTTGAATGCCAGAGAAGACGGACGTATCCAATCTGCTGTAGACTCCTATGCATCTTGCAATGTTGACAATATGGAGAGATTTAACTCGAATCGATTTTGCTGCTGCCTCTTAAAAAGATCCATTTGAATTCAATCTTTCTAAAAAAAGTAGAAAGGAATGAATATTGAAACCAAAGAGATATATTTTTTTTGCATATGGTCAAGGACTGTGCTCTTGTCTTTTATGGTACTGAACGGCTTAAATACACCTAGCTAGATGCAGTAAAGCTCATTGTTTCCTCTGTCTCCGTTGAACATTTCTACAAGATAATAAGAATCTCTGTCTTCGAAGAAAACGGACATCACTACAAGTGGTAAGTATATCTTTCTGCTCTGGAAACCTTACGGTGTCAACGAAAGAGCAGATTTTTTTTTTTTTTTGCTTTCCTTCTGCTCTGGAAACCTAACGGTGTCAACGAAAGAGCAGATCTTTTTTTTTTTTGCTTTCTTCTGCTCTGGAAACCTAACGGTGTCAACGAAAGAGCAGAACTTTTTTTTTTTGCTTCCTTCTGCTCTGGAAACCTAACGGTGTCAACGAAAGAGCAGATCTTTTTTTTTGCTTTCCTTCTGCTCGGGAAACCTAACGGTGTCAACGAAAGAGCAGATCTTTTTTTTTTTTGCTTTCCTTCTGCTCGGGACACCTAACGGTGTCAACGAAGGAGCTTGATGCCTTTAGCTAAAATATTAGTGCTTTGAAAGTGTTTATTTTCTTTCTTTTTCCATGAAACAGGCACTGTATGTAGAGCCGGGTCTTTACAAAGCGTTTTACAAGTACCTTCATGGAAGAAATAACAGTACATTCACATAACTTCCGCGGGATGAGTAACACGAAATTGAAGGGAGCTTCACAAATTATTAGTTTGGGGATTACTTTAGAATAACTTTGAAAGTGAGAAAGTATTTTATTTTTCAAAAAGGAAAAAGATTAGTTTCGTATTGCTTTTTAACCGAATGAATTATTTTTCGTTTTGAATGGAAATTATTTTTTAAAAATTTGGATGCATTGGACTTGGTCTTTGGAAGTTGCTCTAACCCCCAAAATTGTAAACCTGATTTCAGGGCAATACTGTGTCGAAAGAGAGCAGAACTGGACGAATTTTTTTCAGTGCATCCGACTAAAAATATCCAAATTAAAACTGGGAAGAGCCATTGAGAATATATATGTTAAATGTAATTGTGTCTTTAAATCGGCCGCAGTGGATTTTGGAATGTAGAAGGTGCTCTTTCCCCGAAAAATGTGTCCCTGGTTTCCATGGCTAAGTACGGACTGGTGAGTAATGTGGCGAAAGCGTGCAGAGCTGGACACATTCCCTATTCAAGGCAATCGATTCAAAATATGAACATTTTATAATTGTATATGAAAATGTTTTTAAAAAAGTGCAATCATATAAAAGCTTTTTTTATGGTTTCGCATGATGTATTTAAAGAAAAAAGAATTTATTTTCAAATGCCAAATTGCAAGTAATGAATTCATTTTACGTTAAGAAAAATGCAATCGAATAATATATATAAAAGCATGAAAGAAACAAACACAAAAAGTTGTTTGCGAAAATAGAAAAAGAAATGTACTGAACGAAGAACCAAAAATGGTGGTTCTCATTCAAATTTTCAAAATCTATTTTGTTTCGAACTGATAAACAGGGACAAACCAACAAACAGTACGTGTGGTTCTCATTCAAATTTTCAAAATCTATTTTGTTTCGAACTGATATAAACAGGGACAAACCAACAAACAGTACGTCTCAGACCGAGAAAAAAACAGTCTTTTTAACATGAAAACAAACAGAGCGGCATATTTCAAAGAAATAAAAATCAAACTGAAATGTATTAATTAAACAAATAAAAAAAATAAAAACCATTATCAATAGTCCTAAGGTAACAATCCGTCTATGGGAATCGAAACCGAAACTTAAAAATTCAAACCTAATCTAAAACACTAACGTGCCACCAGAGGTTGCCGTCATCGAAGAAAATAGTTTAAATACACATATCTGTTTAGATATCAGTGTACCACTAGATTCCAAAACCCAATCATTTAAGATCTTCACATCGAAGCCCCGCCTAAACGGCTGCCGTCAGTCGTCCAATAGCCAAGCTCCTACGCTCCAGCATGAAAATTCAACTTTGTCCTGACCAATATAGAATTTTTTCTACCCTAATACAGGTCTGAGAGTTCTCAGAAATCTATGCACCCGAAAACTTATCCGTAGATATCAGTGTAGTCTCGCTTTGAATGTCATAGAAGACGGACGTATCCAGTCTGCTGTAGACTCCTATGCATCTTGCAATGTTGACAATTTGGAGAGATTTAACTCGAATCGATTTTGCTGCTGCCTCTTAGAAAGATCCATTTGAAGCCAATCTTTCTAAAAAAAGTAGAATGGAATGAATATTGAAACCAAAAAGATATATTTTTTGCATATGATGAAGGACTGTACTCTTGTCTTTTATATTACTGAACGGCTTAAATACTCCTAGCTAGATGCAGTAAAGCTCATTGTTTCCTCTGTCTCCGTTGAACAAGGACATTTCTACAAGATAATAAGAATCTCTGTCTTCGAAGAAAATGGATATCACTACAAGTTGGAAAGTATATCTTTCTGCTCTGGAAACCTTACGGTGTCAACGAAAGAGCAGATATATTTTTTTTTTTGCTTTCCTTCTGCTCTGGAAACCTAACGGTGTCAACGAAAGAGCAGATCTTTTTTTTTTGCTTCCTTCTGCTCTGGAAACCTAACGGTATCAACGAAAGAGCAGAAATTCTTTTTTTTTTTTCATCTGCTCTGGAAACCTAACGGTGTCAACGAAAGAGCAGATCTTTTTTTTTTTTTTGCTTCCTTCTGCTCTGGAAACCTAACGGTGTCAACGAAAGAGCTGATTTTCGTAATGTTTTTGTAACGAATATGCCCTTTTTTAATAAAATTTCTATTTTAATCGCTGCGACATCGAACGAACCCGGAAAGTATGCTCTTTGTTGCGTTAAGGAAAGCAATATCCGATATACATTATGCAAAAAAACAAAAATGCATGATACATATTTTTACCGATGTAAACACATAAATGGAAGAATACAACATTCTTCAAATGAGAAAGGAAAATTAAACATGAAAAATGGCGCTATTAGAAGTAGGATCATCCTCGAATCGAAACTGAAATTTAAAAACACAAACCGAAACTAAGAAATGTGAACTTAAACTAATATACTAAGGTGCACCAGAGGACGTCGTCATTGACGAAATTCGTATAAATACAGCTATCTTTTTCAGATATCAGTGTAGCCTCTCTTTCACTGCCAAAGACGGACGTCACCAATCTGCTGAAGACATCTATGCGTGTTGCAATGCTAACAGTATGGAGATATTTAACTCGATGTAGAGTTGCGACTTTTACTATGGCCTCTTCGAAGGATCTATTTGAAGCCTATCTTTCTAAACACGGATATCTCTCTCTACAAAATGGTAAGATTCTCTTTCGCCTATGGAAACCTAACGGTGTCCAAGAAAGAGCCGATCTTTTTGGTTTTCTTCTGCTCTGGAAAACTAACGGTGTCAAAAAAAGAAAAGACATTTTGCTTTCGTTTTTCTTCTGCTCTGGATACGTAACGGTGTCAACGAAGGAGCTTGATGCTTTTAGCTAAAATTTTTAGTGCTTTGAAAGTGTTTATTTTCCTTCTTTTTCCATGAAAGAGACACTGTAGGTACAGCCCAGTCTTTACAAAGCGTTTTACAAGTACCTTCATCGAAGAAATAACAGTACATTCACATAACTTCCGCGGGATTGGTAACATGAAATTGAAAGGAGCTTCACAAATTATTAGTTTATGGATTACTTTAGAATAATTTTGAAAGAGAGAAAGTATTTTATTTTTCAAAAAGGAAAAAGATTAGTTTCGTATTGCTTTTTAACCGAATGAATTATTTTTCGTTTTGAATAGAAATTATTTTTTAAAAATTTGGATGCATTGGACTTGGTCTTTGGAAGGTGCTCTAACCCCCAAAATTGTAAACCTGATTTCAGGGCAATACTGTGTCGAAAGAGAGCGGAGCTGGACGAATTTTTTTTTCAGTGCATCCGACTAAAAATATCCAAATTAAAACTGGGAAGAGCTATTGAGAAAATATATGTTAAATGTAATTGTGTCTTTAAATCGGCCGCAGTGGATTTGGAATGTAGAAGGTGCTCTTTCCCCGAAAAATGTGTCCCTGGTTTCCATGGCTAAGTACGGACTGGTGAGTAATGTGGCGAAAGCGTGCAGAGCTGGACACATTCCCTATTCAAGGCAATCGATTCAAAATATGAACATTTTATAATTGTATATGAAAATGTTTTTAAAAAAGTGCAATCATATAAAAGCTTTTTTTATGGTTTCGCATGATGTATTTAAAGAAAAAAGAATTTATTTTCAAATGCCAAATTGCAAGTAATGAATTCATTTTACGTTAAGAAAAATGCAATCGAATAATATATATAAAAGCATGAAAGAAACAAACACAAAAAGTTGTTTGCGAAAATAGAAAAAGAAATGTACTGAACGAAGAACCAAAAATGGTGGTTCTCATTCAAATTTTCAAAATCTATTTTGTTTCGAACTGATAAACAGGGACAAACCAACAAACAGTACGTGTGGTTCTCATTCAAATTTTCAAAATCTATTTTGTTTTGAACTGATAAACAGGGACAAACCAACAAACAGTACGTCTCAGACCGAGAAAAAAACAGTCTTTTTAACATGAAAACAAACAAAGCGGCATATTTCAAAGAAATAAAAATCAAACTGAAATGTATTAATTAAACAAATTAAAAAATTAAAAACCATTATCAATAGTCCTAAGGTAACAATCTGTCTATGGGAATCGAAACCGAAACTTAAAAATTCAAACCTAATCTAAAACACTAACGTGCCACCAGAGGTTGCCGTCCTCGAAGAAAACAGTTTAAATACAGATATCTGTTTAGATATCAGTGTACCACTAGATTCCAAAACCAAGCCTTTTAATATCTTCACATCGAAGCCCCGTTTAAACGCCTGCCGTCAGTCGTCCAATAGCCAAGCTCCTACGCTCCAGCATGAAAA
This sequence comes from Trichonephila clavata, assembly GCA_019973975.1. NCBI lineage: Eukaryota > Metazoa > Arthropoda > Arachnida > Araneae > Nephilidae > Trichonephila > Trichonephila clavata. The sequence continues at coordinate 63,256 of BMAO01037273.1, forward strand.
TTCAACTTTGTCATGACCCAATATAGAACTTTTTTCTATCCTAATACGAGTCTGAGAGTTCTCAGAAACCTATGCACCCGAAAACTTATCCGTAGATATCAGTGTAGTCTCGCTTTGAATGCCATAGAAGACGGACGTATCCAGTCTGCTGTAGACTCCTATGCATCTTGCAATGTTGACAATATGGAGAGATTTAACTCGAATCGATTTTGCTGCTGCCTCTTAGAAAGATCCATTTGAAGCTAATCTTTCTAAAAAAAGTAGAAAGGAATGAATATTGAAACCAAAAAGATATATTTTTTTGCATATGGTCAAGGACTGTGCTCTTGTTTTTATGGTACTGAACGGCTTAAATACTCCTAGCTAGATGCAGTAAAGCTCATTGTTTCCTCTGTCTCCGTTGAACAAGGACATTTCTACAAGATAATAAGAATCTCTGTCTTGGAAGAAAACGGACATCACTACAAGGTGGTAAGTATATCTTTCTGCTCTGGAAACCTTACGGTGTCAACGAAAGAGCAGATATTTTATTTTCCTTCTGCTCTGGAAACCTAACGGTTGTGGTGGAGGGGTCCTAGTTGGGACCCCACTCACTCTGACTGGCACGTCTCGTAAGTGTGGGAGGAAACACATCATCACCAACAAACGGTCATAATAACAAATATATTTATTCAAGTTCTGAACAAACACTTAAACAATCACAAGTTTAACTATAAGAAGAAACCTAGGAGTGATCTCTTAATCCTAATACTCAATTCTAAGTAATCCCGACTACCAGAAATGTACAAGGAGAATGATCACTAACTAACCTCAGGCCGGTACTGAATCTACTATCTTAAATCTTCAATCTAATAATTTAATCTCATAAATTACACCTTTTAAACGGCCGCTAAGTTCGTGAACAAATTCTCCAATGTTTAACTTACTTGATATCTTCGCGGCTCCTTCTCCTTTTTACAACTACAAAACCTATATATATATAGGCTTTATATAGTTGAACTAATTAACATATATCTATCTCGTGTTTTTCCTGAAAGGTTGTGAATTAGTATAAATGCTAGCCCTAAAGTTTCCCAAGAGGATTAGTTAGAAAATCTCGCGAATACCCCGTCACAATCCCCTCCAAGAAAAAAACGGGATTTATAAAAGGGTCTTAATGGCCTGATATAAATTACGTTGAAAAATTTTAGTCTTAAACTAACTAGAAATATTAAGCTTGAGTTCAGCATTAACTTTTACATAACAATACGCTAAAAAACACTCAAAACTACTAGCTCAATAATTTTTATCACTCCAAGTTTTCTGCTTTTGCACTCATTATTTAAGGTGTACCCCATTGGGGCGAGGACCAAGGAAAAACCTCCCACTGGAGGGAAAAACCCGGTCGCACGCAACCCGTAAAACTTAAATATTTTAAACATATCTTGACTTTACATCAACTTGTTCTTCAACACAAAGTCTTCAAAACATCAGGGTCAGCCACCTGAAATGCGAACTGGATCAGTGGACGTACAAGAAGATTCTTTGAACACAGTATACATACACAAACAACATTGAATTCACACATATTTAAATTGTCAATTACTTTACAAATTTCATCTGGTTTAAGAAAAACTCCCATTCCAATTGCGCAGCGCTATTAGTGTTATGGTTAATTTCCTATCTACGCTGTGACCAAAAACCAGATATATACTAATATACGCATCAATATGCCTATACATACACAATTATATACAATTTTCAAAATATTCAATATAAACAAACAATACAAGGATTTCTCGCACCCTTAGCCAAGTCTTCCCACGTAGGAAACAAATGTAAACATACATATGCTTTCCACAATTTATAATATATTTAGGTATACCAAAGTGTGTTCATTTTTCACTCAACGTAGTGTGACTTTTGTGCTTGTCATCTTTAACAAAACAAGACTTGCTTGCGAAAATTCACCTGACTGCCTCTCAGTAAAAATATAAATGAAACAATACAACCTGGCTAATATCTTGTTCTTCTCCTTTCTGTGATGTCTCCAATCCGAACCTCCAATGATGTGGACCTTCTGCTTCGTAGACTGCTCTGGCGATCTGATATTTACTGTCGGCGCCTTCGTAAAGTATAGTGATAAGCTCGCCCTGCTTATCTCTTCTAGATCGGATTGATCCTTCCTGGTCTGGCAATGCTTCTACTGGCGATCTGGACCTGGCTTTCCCATGAACCTCTCCCATTTCTGGAATTGCGTGGAGTGGACCTTCTCTGTTGTCTCCATCTTGGCTGAAGCAGCCTTGCTTCCTCTAGCTGCTGACGACCTTCTGCTGGAACTTGCCCACCGTGGTGATGTTATATTCGTTTTTTCTTCCCGATCTGTTCAGTCGGCGCGATGGAGGACGGGAGCCTTCGCTTGATCGTCTCTCTGTGTGTAGCTCTTTTCCTCTTAGCCCATCGGACAGTGACTCTGGCACCTCTATTTTCCACCTCCTTATGCTTTGGTTCTTTCTTTTATGCTGCAGCGCCTCAGACAGTGATTCTGGGATCGCACGCTTACACCGCCTTTTGGTGAGCTCGTGTCTTCTCTCCTTTATCCTTTTCCTGATTGCTTTTATTCCCTACACCTGTAGTCTCTTTCCTCTCCTGTATGTGTCTTCCACCCGACTCATTCCCTGTGACCGATCTAACCCATATCTACTATCCTCAAAGCTACTCGACTGATACTTGGATCCTCTGCTAACTGAACTATCTACCTCCACTAAACCTTCATCACTTTTTCTCTGATGGTAAATTCGAACTTGGTCTATGTTAACTGTAGTTCTCGTACCTGCCTTCAAAATTAAAACATTGTTTTTAACATTTACGTCTCTATAAGGACTTTCGAATTTTGGACAGAATTTTGCTACCACCTTTTTACTGGCAGAGCTTATAGGATGAGTTTCAATCAACACTAAATCATCGACCTTAATGTTAACTTCGCGTCTCTTCTTATTGTAGTACTTCGTGAACTTTTCATGCTTTTTCTTAGTATTCTGCCTATTTTCCTCAAACACCTTTTCAATATTTCTAACCACAAATTCGCTCCATCCGTCACCATCACAAGTTTTTTAAACGGGGTAGTAAGTTTCCTGCCCAAAAATAATTCTGCTGGAGTTTTTCCAGTGGTTTCGTGAACTTCCGTTCATGATGCATACGCGAATTCTCTTAGAAACTTGTCCCAGGTCTCATGATTTTTATTTACAAAAGAAGCAATCATTTGTAATAAATCTGGATTAACTCGTTCCGTTCTATTTGACTGAGGTATATACACAACTGTTTTGACATGCTCTTTATATCTAATCTATTACTTAAATGCTCAAAAACTTCGGATATAAATTGGGGACCGTTGTCGCTTATAAGTTTTATTAGAGCTCCATATCGCAAAATATAAATTTCGAACAGGGTATTGGCTATTATTTTTGCCGACGCCTTTCTTAGGGGTATTACTTCCAATCACTTCGTAAAATGATCCGTTATTACTAAAATATGCCTATATCGTTCAGGTTTCGATGGTGGGTAGGGGCCTAACATATCTAATGAAACTATTTCATTTGGATAATTATTTATAATCGGTGTTAGATGACCGGCCGGTAACGCATTCTTATAGTTAACTTTTTGGCACGTATCGCATGTCAAATTATAATCATGTAAAACCCTCCTCATATAAGGAAAATAACAAGCATCCTTCACGCGTAAATATGTTTTTTTTGTTCAAAGGTGTCCAGCCATAGGCTTATCATGAAATTCGCGCATTATCGCCCCTCGAATTGACCTTGGAATATATACTCTCATTTCTCCGAGAGAGGATACGTATTTCGTATAAAATAACAAGCCGTCCACTATCCGAAAATCCTGAGACCGGTTTCTACAGACTGCCGTATTTAAAGTACTGTCATCGGGGTAACTGTACCGTAAATAACGGTAAATGTAACCCAGCTCAGGGTCCTGCTTTTTTTTCGGAAATTAATTGCTTTCTTGACGAATGTACCAAATCTCTATTCACTGCACAAGCTATATTGCCATCCTCAAAACATTCCCCTGGGTTCCAGACAACACATCTGCCACAACATTTTGAGCTCCTCGCCTGTGTTCCCATTCAACAATAAATTCGGCTAACTTGAGTGTTCATCCAATCATTTGGCTGAATAAATTTTTACCATTAGTGAGTTTTGTTAATGCTGCATGATCCGAGATCACTTTTAATGGTAACGAACCAAAGTAGGTGCGAAACTTATTTAAAGCCCAAATCACCGCTAAACATTCGTGCTCGGTTACTGTGTAATTGCTCTCAGCCCCATTAAGTGTGACGGACTCATATGCTATGGGTCTCTGATTTTGAGTAAGCCCCGCTCCAATCCCAATAGAAATAGAGTCAGTAAAAAGCTCAAGTACTTTAAAATCCGATAATTTTAGTACAGGTGCTTCACGTTTGATCGATTCAAAAGCAACTTGCGACTCTTCCGACCAATTAAATTTCCTACCCTTCTTTTTCAATTCATACAGTGGCTCGCAGAGGTCTGCGACCCCTTAATAAACTTTGGTACCATAGGGTCATTCTGTGGTGATTTCATTTCGAGTATTGCCTTAACTTTAGACATCCGTGGCTATCCCTTCTTTACTAATTACTAGGCCCAAGTATTTTAATTTCTCACAAACAAAATTCCACTTTGTTCAACGTCAACCCCGCTTCCTGCAATAACCTAAATATTTCCTTTAAATGTTCCACGTGATGTGCTAATGATGGAGACGCGATTATTACGTCATCCATATATACTTGCATATACTTCTCTAATACCGGTTTCAAGATGATGTCAATAGCTTTCTGAAAATTTGGCACTGCCCCCGAGAGGCCGAATGGCATGCGCTGAAGCGCATAAGTGCCGTTTTTCGTCACAAAAGCAGTTTTGGCTACATACCTGGGGTTTACTGCCAATTTTGAAAATAGCCGGTGCGTAGATCCAAAGTTCTCATTATCTTCGTGTGAGGAATATTGGTGAATAAATCCTCAATGAGGGGCAAAGGATATCTAGGGTACCTAGTTATTGCATTAAGTTTCGAATAATCCGTCTCAAATCTATAAGCTTCCGGATTATCAGGGGATAATCCGTTCTTACGACACAATACTACAGGAGATGCGTAAGCAGATTGAATTTGTACGATGGTGCCTTCTCGTATCATTTTGTCGACGTGGTACTCTATGATAACCTATCATACCTATACAGTCTAGATACTACCGGAGCGCTATCACCCGTATATATTTCATGATATAATACATGAGTAAGTCCGGTATGTCCGAAAAACTATTAAATAACGATTTTAGTTCTCTGTTTTGACTTTCCTCTAGTTTCGTATTTGAAAGATCAATTTCTAAATTCCCCCTCATCGATTTTTATTTCTTCAATTTGCGAATCCGGAATAGCTAATGACTTGTCATCGAAATTCATGGTTATTTTTGAGTTTCGAATAAAATCGATACCTAAAATGCAAGGCTATTCTAGATCCGCTATTATATGAAAATTCCATTTTTTTTTAAATTCTCGAATTCGGATCTCCAATTCTACCGTCCCTACATTGTTACAACAAGCACCTTGAGCCGTTTTAACTTTTGTGTTTGTGTTTTTAACTGGCTTATAAGAAAAATAATACTGATACGTTTCTTCAGAGATGAACGACCTCTCGGTCCCAGTATCCCGTAATGCCTTCGTGAATATCTCATTGACTAAAATGGGCACGTACGGATGTTCTACAGGGGACATCCGTAAAGCAGAAACCCTTATAAGAGGTTTCTCATCAACCTGCGATCGATCCTGATTTCGGACGCTTAAAAAGTTTAAATTTTTATCACTACCTCTATTCCAGTGATTATTCGACACCCGATGAAAATTATCACTCGGACCACTATTTCTAAACTGATTCCGTCCACCACGATTCTCGAACCCACGATCATTCCTGTCAATACGGTTCCTGTTCTCGAATCCGTGGTTTGCATGGTTCCTCTGGGGTCTAGTCCCATATGAAGTTCTATAAATATCTCTCCTATCATTTTGACGTTCAACTACCCCTGTATCTCTCCAATTTCTACTTGTACGACCTTCGGTAGACCTCCTACTCACATCCCAAACTTGTCTTTCACTATTATTATTACTCGAACCCTGGTTGTCTCTCCTCAAATATCTATCCTCATATTTCGTAATCATCTGAAGTAACTGCAATTGAGAAGTTGGATTTCGAATCTCTATGTATTCCAATGAAATGTGGTTCCAAACGGGCAATAATGTGATCGATTAAATTTGCTTCCGATATATATAGTCCCAACCTTTTGTGTATTTTGAGCAAGTCGTATATAAAATCTGATGGAGCCGGACCGTAACCCTGATACGACGAATAGAATCTGACTTCCAATTCAGTCTTATTCCTAACCACTGGGAAATTTTCCATCAATGCTTCTTTTAATTGCGCGAAATCCGTAGCATTCCTATGTACTAACGATGACCCAAACACCTCGAATCAGTCCAAAGCACGTCCTGGGAGACGCCCTTTGATATAATAACATGCCAAATTGTAAGGTATCTCTTAAAATTTTTAACATTACTGTCAATACATTCTAAAAATTCCTCTATGTTCTCAACTCCTGAGAAACAAATATCAGGCAAGAGCCTAAAATTGGATCCAACTCCCATCTCGGGGTTGAGGGAGATATGTCCATTTCACAAACATGTTGAGTTCCATTGTGGTGGCGGGGTCCTAGTTCGGACCGCACTCACTCCTCCCGGCGCGTCTCTAAGAGGGGGAGGAAACACATCATCACCAACAAACGCCATAGTATCAAATATATTTATTCAAGTTCTGAACAAACACTTAAACACACAATCACAAGTTTAACTATAAGAAGAAACCTAGGAGTGATCTCTAGAACGTCGATTAATCCTAATACTCAATTCTAAGTAAACCCGACTACAAGAAATGGACAAGGAGAACAATCACTAACTAACCTCAGACCGGTACTGAATCTACTATCTTAAATCTTCAATCTAATAATATAATCTCATAAATTACACCTTTTAAACGCGCGTTAAGTTCGTGAAGTAATTCTCCAATGTTCAACTTACATGACAGCTTCGCGGCTCCTTCTCTTTTTTACATCTACAAAACCTATATATAGACTTTATATAGTCGAACTAATTAACATATATCTATCTCATGTTTTTCCTGAAAGGCTGTGAATTAATATAAAAGCTAGCCCCAAAGTTTCCCAAGAGGATTAGTTAGAAAATCTCGCAAATAGCACCGTCACATGGTGTCAACGAAGAGACTTGATGCTTTTGGCTAATCTTTGTGCATTAAATGTGTTTATTTTCCTTCCTTTTCCATGAAAGAGACACTGTAGGTATAGTCCGACCTTTCCAAAGCATTTAACATGTCTCATCATGGCAAATATAATAGTTCATATATTTTCAACCGTATGAGTAAAAAGAAATTAAAGCGAAAGCTATTCAAATGATTAGTGTGGATATTACTTTAGAATAGCTTTTAAATTTAAAAAGTATTTTAATTTTCAAAAAGGAAAAACAATAGTTTCATTTTGCTCTTTAACCAAATGAATTATTTCTCGTTTTGAATAGAAATTATTATTTTTGAATTTGGATACATTCGACTTGATCTTCGGAAGATGCTCCAACCCCGAAAAATGTGTCCATTATTTCAGGGCAAGTAAGGGTTGGTGAATAATGTGGCGAAAGCGAGCAGAGATGGACAAATTTCTTTTTCAGTACATCTGACTCAAAAATATCTAAATTAAAATTGGGGAGAGCTTTTGAGAAAATATAAATTAAATATAATTGTGCTTTGAAATCTTTTGCAGTGGATTTGGAATTTGGAAGGTGCTACAGCCCCGAAAAATGTGTCCTTGGACTCTAGGGCTAAGTACGGGTTGGTGAGTAATGTGAAGAAAGCGTGCAGAGCTAGACAAATTCCCTATTCAATGCAAGAGAGATGTGCAGGCTTTCTTTATGTGTTAAAGATTACGGTCCAGTCCATCCTTTGAAGCAAAATAGGAAGGAAACTATTGGTAACAAACAAACTAAACAATATGATGTGTTTTATACAAAGAAAGGGTATGATTCAAGTACGAGAAAAAAAAGTAAAAGATGACAAGGAACGTAGTTTTTGACTTCTGTCAACAACAACCTTTTCGTATGACCTTGCTTTTTCAATTCTTTTATATTGCCTGAAGGTGTGTTAAACCTATTTTCTTTCAATTCTTATTAGAATAACATTACATCCCTGAGACGAACGCTGCACTAGGACGCTGATGGCATAGATCAAGAATCACTGCGGGATCCATACCAACTAGCCGATCCAGGCTGTGCGGTATGAGACCCTCAAGTGCAGTAATTCGTCTAAGGTGAATACGAATCCTGGCATCTGATGGCTGGGTGTGTTCCTGTTAAGAGTTTGGCAAAAATAGATTTACACTCTAAAGGAGGCTCTTTCCAAATGAATGATTTCAAAAAGTGTCGTAACTACATTTTATAACGATACTCCCGTTTCTTATAAGCATTCACTGTCACATCGATCAAACCAGAAGAACGTGTCCCTCATTGAGGGCTAGTCAAGTATGCTATTTGTTGTGGCAACAAAAATGCCACTTAAAAGGATGCATATTTCCCCCATGTAATCAAATAAAAAGAAGTATACAACATCCGTAAAGTAAGATAGTAATATAAAACACATGAAAGCTTACAAGTACGATCGTCATGGAATAAAAATCGAAACTGAAACTTATAAATGCAAACCGAAACTAAGGAATGCAAACTGAAACTAAGAAATGCAAACCTAAACTAATAACCTAAACTGAAACCAGGGGAACCTTCATCTAAGAATTTAGTATAAATACAGCTATCCTCTTCAGATATCAGTGTAGTCTCTCTTTCACTTCCCAAGAAGAGGGACTTCTCCAATCGGCTTAAGACATCTCTGCATGTTGCAATGCTAACAGTATGGAGAGATTTAAGTCGATGCAGAGTTGCGACTTTTGTAATGCACTCTTCGAAGGATCTGTTAAAGCCCATCTTTTTAAGAACACGGATATCTCTACAAGGTGGTAAGATTCTCTTTCTGCTCTGGAAACCTAACGTTGTCAACGAAAGAGCAGTTTTTTTCCTTTCGTTTACTTACTGCTCTGGAAACCTAACGGTGTCAACGAAAGAGCAGATATATTCTTTTGCTCTTCTTCTGCTCTGGAATTCTCATGGTGTCAACGAATAAGCCTCATGCTTTTTGCTAATCTTTGTGCATTGAATGTGGTTTTTTTCCTTCTTTCCATGAAAGAGACACTGTAGTTATAGTCCGACCTTTCCAAAGCATTTTACATGTCCCTTCATCGAAGAAATAACAGAGTACGTTCACATAACTTCTGCGGGATGAGTAACAGGAAATTGAATTAAACAACACAAATTATTAGTTTGGGGATTACTTTAGAATGGCTTTGAAATTTAAAAAGTATTTTAATTTTCAAAAAGGAAAAAGGATCGTTTCAATATTACTCTATAACCAAATGAATTATTTCTGATTTTAAATAAAAATTATAATTTTTGGATTTGGATGCATTGGACTTGATCTTCGGAAGGTGCTCCAACCCCGAAAAATGTGTCCCTGTTTTCCAGGGCTAAGTACAGGCTGGTGAGTAATGTGGCAAAAGCGTGCAGAGCTGAAAGAATTTCTTTTTCAATGCATACGACTCAAAAATATCTAAAAAAATTGGAAGAGTGAGAGAGAAAATATATCTTAAATGTAATTGTGTTTTGAAAATGGTTGCAGTGGAATTGGAATTTGGAAGGTGCTCCATCTCCGAAAAATGTGTCCCTGGTTTCTAGGGCGAAGTACGGGCTGGTGAGTAATGTGGCGAAAACGTACAGAGCTGGACACATTCCCTTTTCAATGCAATCGATTCAAAATATCACCATTTTCTAATTGTACATGAAAATGTTTTAAAACTGCGCTATCATATAAATACTTTTTTTTAATCCTTTCGCATCACATTTAAGGTAAAAATTTATTTTCAAATGCCAAATGTAAAGTAATGAATTCATTTTATGTTAAGAAAAATTTCATCGAATAATATATATGTGTGAAGCTAAAATCAGAGAAGCAAACAAAAAAGTTATTTTTGAAAATACAAAAAGAAATGTATGAAACAAACAAAAATGGTGGTTCTTATGCAAATAATAAAAAAATAGGTTTCTTTAATCTGACGAAGCAAAACAAACCAACAAACAGTGCGTCTGAGACCGTGTAAAAAAACACAAAGGAATCTTTCAAACATATAAATAGTGAAACAAAACGGCGCATTTGAAAGTAATAAAAATAAAACTGAAAGGTGTGTACTAAACAAATGAAAAAAAAAAAACATTATCAATATTAAGGTTACAATCTGTCTATGGGAACCGAAACTTAAAAATTCAACTCTAAACTAAAACAGAAACGTTCCACCAGAAGGGGCCGTCTTCGGAGGAAACTGTATAAATACAGCTATCGGTTCAGATATCTGTGTAGTCTCGCTCTGACTGCCAAAGAAGACGGACGTTTCCAGTCTGCTGAAGACTCCTATGCGTGTTTCAATGCTGAGAGTATGGAGAGACTTAAGGTATCTGTACACCTTCGAAGAAAATTTTTGAAAAACTGTAATATTTGCTATTAAAATATTTTTTACTCATGATACATAACTTAAAACTATGAAAAATATATTTAATATTTTACTTATAACACAAAAAAAAAAAAAAATTTAGGAGAAAAACATAGGGAAAATTGTAATTAAATTCATTGTTAGAATAACGCAAATAACTCAAATGAAAACAAAAATATCACTTTTCTGTAAATTTGATGTTGATCATCATAACAATTTTTAGGGCTTTTACCATTTTCGTAATGAGAATCAAATTATTACAATTTCTATCAAGGTTCGAGTAAAAGAACATTGAAAAATTACTAAAAAGTTATTACGAGACATGATATACATCTTAGTTACTAAAAATATATCATTTCTATAAACATGAAAATAGTAGGGGTTCTTTAAATCTATAAAATAAATGTACTTGTAAAATTTAAACTAATTTGGTTCACAACTTTTTCTGATATTTACGTTGTCAGATGCCAATACGTTAAAAAAAATGCCTTTTTAAATAAATCAAAAATAAACTTTAAACTGCAATTTTTAATATTAAACACAATTAGATATACTTAAAATGCCCCTGATTTATAAATAACACCCTCTTTACTCTCTAAAACATTGATTTTTTTTTCCTGGTTGCTTTAAAAAATTTCTACGCTGCTTTACATTTGGTGTTGAATGACGTTCTGCATCGTTAATTCTTTTTACGTCAAGATGTTTGTATGATTTTAAAGTAAAATAACAAGGAGTTATATTAAGTTTTTTAAAAATGTCAACACAACCCTTGTACCCATCATTAAATTGTATAACAGCATCCAATGCTCCAGATTTTAAAGTTTTCAGGCAAACGAAAACTTCTTTCGGTACTCTCTGCCATATAATGCCATTAAAACACTCATTTGAGTTTTGCGTAGTTCTTTGGTACATAATTCTAAATATGTAGGCTTAATCATGTTTAAAACTTCATTAGATAAGCCTTTACATTTTTCTTTTGGTTTTTGGCCACAAGATACTGCTCGCTGATAGTAGCACCAACTATCTTTTCCGATGGGACACTCTCCATGCATGGGTTTCTTGGCACTTGATGAGCAATGAAATAGGGCCGCAATAACATTTTGTTGAAAACCGGAGAGGTTTCCAACATTGCTACGAACAGCAATTCGATAATAGTTTTGCAATCGGTAAATAAAAGAGTCAATGAGTTTGCCTTTACCAGACAGATTTTTATTTTTTGACTTTTGGACATGACCGATGCATTCGTATTTTGTGACACTATCTTTGCCATAAGTATCTTTGACACTGATAAAGCCCTTGGAATCCCGGTCACCATAATATTGTGCATATTTAAGGCGTCGCTTCACAATAGAACGCTGGAAGATTCTAGTTGCACCAACAGTTTCCATTTTCACCGCAGAGCCTTGAAAAATGCTATGGCATACATGATCTGCTGCAAAAGTTTCCGATTCAATGCTTTTAGGCATTTTAGAAATCTTTCTGCAGATGGGGCAATATGACGACATTATTTCAATGTCCACTACTTTACCAGTGTCAACTGACAAAGCTGCGACACACCCATTCATGGAAGTGTAACCCCTACGCTGCCATGTTCCGTCCACTGAAACACCACATTCAACTATTTTATTTTTAGAAGGATGTAGCACTAACAGTTCAGAAGCTGCTTTTTACTTTGATAGTTCACTAACTTCTGAAATCACAGGCATGAGTTTATTCTCATGATTAGTGTACGCAGTTTTAATGAGCCTGGGTAAATTTAACGTACCACATAATTTAAACCCAGCAGAAAAACCTTTACCAATTTGTCTCATACCATAAACAAATCTTCTATTTACTTCAGGATAGTTTTAAGTTTTCTTTGAACTAGAAACCCTGAGTAAAAGTTACAATGTTTACACCTTATAACAAAATTTGAACACAAACCATACCTTGAATCCTCAGAAAGCAATAAGCCTTCTTCGAAACATCTTGGGCAACAAAGTTGTAAAAAAACATTTAAGAGGATATCAATATCTATGATTCTATTTCCTGTAAGTGTTTTATGCTCATACTCTGCCAATTCCTCATCAAATCAGCAGGCATTTTGATCTTTGAAGAACTGGCGTTGGTGGATGTTGAGCTACAATTTGTGGAATCTTTATTAGTAGATCCATTACCACGAAATTGTCGTTTTCTCTTTGAATTAATTCTGCGTTTTAAGTGTCCCATTTTAAATGAAAAAAATTAAAATTTTCAGCAATAAAAAAGGATTTAACAGAAACTTAGAAAGTGCTGCGCAATCGTAAGCAAATGTAAACAAACAATAACACACTCTCTTTTCCTGCCAGATTCTGGATAAAAATATTAGTAAAAACCTGTTGCCAATTATATTTCTGAAGATTCTGAAAACACAAATTCATATTTTAAAGTGTATAAATTTTCTACTATTGCATATTTAAGCAATACTTCGTAAAATAAAAATGTAAACAAACATTTTTATCAACTTCCGGAATGTAGACTTGTACTTCCGGTTTCAAAAAGTAGCTACCAAGTAAAATTCAAATCCCCATAACTTAAGTTTTAAATTAGATAGAAACAAAATTTAAGCACCAATTTAAAGAAAAAAGTTCGCATTTTAAAATAAAATCAAAATTTAAAAATCGAAAATTTCGGCGAAAATGACGTTTTGAAGGTGTACGAATACCTTAAATCCAATCGACTTTTGCTATGGCTTCTTAGAAGGATCCATTTCGACCGATCTTTCTAAAAAAAAGTAGGAAGTAATAAATATTGAAACCAAATACTCATCTTTTTTGCATAAGTCAAGGACGGTGCTGTTGTCTTTTGTGGTAGTGAACCGCTTAAATATTCTTAGCTAGATGCTGTAATGCTCATTCTTTTTTCTGTCTTTGTTGAACAAGGATATTTCTACAAAATGGTAAAAATCTCTGTCTCCGTAGAAAACGAGCATCGCTACCAATTGGTAAGTATCTCTTTTTGCTCTGGACACCTAACGTTGTCAACGAAAGAGCATCCCTTTTCCTTTCGTTTTCCTTCTGCTCTGGAATCCTACTAGTGTCAAGGCAAGAGCCGACCTTTTCTTTCGATTTCTTACTGCTCCGGAAACCTAACGGTGTCAATGAAAGAGCAGATATTTTCTCTTGCTTTCCTTCTGCTCTGGAAATCTCACGGTGTCAATGAATAAGCCTCATGCTTTTTGCTAATCTTTGTGCATTGAATGTGTTTATATTCCTTCCTTTTCCATGAAAGAGACACTGTAGGTATAGTCCGACCTTTCCAAAGCATTTTACATGTCCCTCCATCGAAGAAATAACAGAATACGTTCACATAACTTCTGTGGGATGAGTAACACGAAATTGAATTGAACAACTCAAATCATTAGTTTGGGGATTACTTTAGAATTGCTTTGAAATTTAAAAAGTATTTTAATATTCAAAAAGGAAAAAGGATCGTTTCAATATTACTCTATAACCAAATGAATTGTTTCTCGTTTTCAATAGAAATTATAATTTTTGAATTTGGATGCATTGGACTTGATCTTCGGAAGGTGCTCCAACCCCGAAAAATGTGTCCCTGTTCTCCAGGGCTAAGTACGGGCTGGTGAGTAATGTGGCGAAAGCGTGCAGAGCTGGACGAATTTCTTTTTCAATGCGTACGACTCAAAAATATCTAAAAAAAATTGGAAGAGTGATAGAGAAAATATATCTTAAATGTAATTGTGTTTTCAAAATGGTTGCAGTGGAATTGGAATTTGGAAGGTGCTCCATCTCCGAAAAATGTGTCCCTGGTTTCCAGGGCGAAGTACGGGCTGGTGAGTAATGTGGCGAAAGCGTACAGAGCTGGACACATTCCTTTTTCAATGCAATCAATTCAAAATATCACCATTTTCTAATTGTATATGAAAATATTTTAAAACTGCGCAATCATATAAATACTTTTTTTTAATCCTTTCGCATTACATTTAAGGTAAAAATTTATTTTCAAATGCCAAATCTAAAGTAATGAATTCATTTTATATTAAGAAAAATTTCATCGAATAATATATATGTGTGAAGCTAAAAACAGAGAAGCAAACAAAAAAGTTATTTTTGAAAAAACAAAAAGAAATGTATGAAACAAACAAAAATGGTGGTTCTTATGCAAATAATAAAAAAATTGGTTTGTTTTAATCTGACGAAGCAAAACAAACCAACAAACAGTGCGTCTGAGACCGTGTAAAAAAACACAAAGGAATCTTTCAAACATATAAATAGTGAAACAAAACGGTGCATTTGAAAGTAATAAAAATAAAACTGAAAGGTGTGTACTAAACAAATGAAAAAAAAAAACCCATTATCAATACACTTAAGGTTACAATCTGTCTATGGGAACCGAAACTTAAAAATTCAACTCTAAATTAAACAGAAACGTTCCACCAGAAGGGGCCGTCTTCGGAGGAAACTGTATAAATACAGCTATCGGTTCAGATATCTGTGTAGTCTCGCTCTGACTGCCAAAGAAGACGGACGTTTCCAGTCTGCTGAAGACTCCTATGCGTGTTTCAATGCTGAGAGTATGGAGAGACTTAAGGTATCTGTACACCTTCGAAGAAAATTTTTGAAAAACTGTAATATTTGCTATTAAAATATTTTTTACTCATGATACATAACTTAAAACTATGAAAAATACATTTAATATTTTACTTATAACACACAAAAAAAAAAAAAATTTAGGGAGAAAAACATAGTGAAAATTGTAATTAAATTCATTGTTAGAATAACGCAAATAACTCAAATGAAAACAAAAATATCACTTTTCTGTAAATTTGATGTTGATCATCATAACAATTTTTAGGGCTGGTACCATTTTCCTAATGAGAATCAAATTATTACAATTTTTATCAAGGTTCGAGTAAAAGAACATTGAAAAATTACTAAAAAATTATTACGAGACATAATATACATCTTAGTTACTAAAAATATATCAACTCTATAAACATGAAAATAGTAGGGATTCTTTAAATCTATAAAATAAATGTACTTGTAAAATTAAAACTAATTTGCTTCACAACTTTTTCTGATATTTACGTTGTCAGATGCCAATACGTTAAAAAAATGCATTTTGAAATAAATCAGAAATAAACTTTAAACTGCAATTTTTAATATTAAACACAATTAGATATACTTAAAATGCCCCTGATTTATAAATAACACCCTCTTTACTCTCTAAAACATTAATTTTTTTTTCCTGGTTTGCTTTTAAAATTTTCTACGCTGCTTTACATTTGGTGTTGAATGACGTTCTGCATCGTTAATTCTTTTTACGTCAAGATGTTTGTATGATTTTAAAGTAAAATAATAAGGAGTTATATTAAGTTTTTTAAAAATGTCAACACAACCCTTGTACCCATCATTAAATTGTATAACAGCATCCAATGCACCAGATTTTAAAGTTTTCAGGCACACGAAAACTTCTTTCGGTACTCTCTGCCATATAATGCCATTAAAACACTCATTTGAGTTTTGCGTAGTTCTTTGGTACATAATTCTAAATATGTAGGCTTAATCATGTTTAAAACTTCATTAGATAAGCCTTTACATTTTTCTTTTGGTTTTTGGCCACAAGATAGTGCTCGCTGATAATAGCACCAACTATCTTTTCCGATTTGACACTGTCCATGCATGGGTTTCTTGGCACTTGATGAGCAATGAAATAGGGCCGCAATAACATTTTGTTGAAAACCGGAGAGGTTTCCAACATTGCTACGAACAGCAATTCCATAATAGTTTTGCAATCGGTCAATAAAAGAGTCAGTGAGTTTGCCTTTACCAGACAGATTTTTATTTTTTGACTTTAGTTTGCGCAATCTCGCACCTACTCTCTTTTGGACATGACCGATGCATTCGTATTTTGTGACACTATCTTTGCCATAAGTATCTTTGACACTGATAAAGCCCTTGGAATCCCCGTCACCATAATATTGTGCATATTTAAGGCCTCGCTTCACAATAGAACGCTGGAAGATTCTAGTTGCACCAACAGTTTCCATTTTTACGCAGAGCCTTGAAAATTGCTATGGCATGCATGATCTGCTGCAAAAGTTTCCGATTCAATGCTTTTAAGCATTTTAGAAATCTTTCTGCAGATGGGGCAATATGACGACATTATTTCAATGTCCACTACTTTACCAGTGTCAACTGACAAAGCTGCGACACACCCATTCATGGAAGTGTAACCCTACGCTGCCATGTTCCGTCCACTGAAACACCACATTCAACTATTTTATTTTTAGAAGGATGTAGCACTAACAGTTCAGAAGCTGCTTTTTACATTGATAGTTCACTAACTTCTGAAATCACAGGCATGAGTTTATTCTCATGATTAGAGTACGCAGTTTTACTGAGACTGGGTAAATTTAACGTACCACATAATTTAAACCCAGCAGAAAAACCTTTACCAATTTGTCTCATACCATAAACAAATCTTGTATTTACTTCAGGACAGTTTAAAATATTCTTTGAACTAGAAAACCCTGAGTAAAAGTTACAATGTTTACACCTTATAACAAAATTTGAACACAAACCATACCTTGTATCCTCTGAAAGCAATAAGCCTTCTTCGAAACATCTTGGGCAACAAAGTTGTAAAAAAACATTTAAGAGGACATCAATATCTATGATTCTATTTCCTGTAAGTGTTTTATGCTCATACTCTGCCAATTCCTCATCAAAAACAGCAGGCATTTTGATCTTTGAAGAACTGGCGTTGGTGGATGTTGAGCTACAATTTGTGGAATCTTTATTAGTAGATCCATTACCACGAAATTGTCGTTTTCTCTTTGAATTAATTCTGCCTTTTAAGTTTCCCATTTTAAATGAAAAAAATTAAAATTTTCAGCAATAAAAAAGGATTTAACAGAAACTTAGAAAGTGCTGCGCAATCGTAAGCAAATGTAAACAAACAATAACACACTCTCTTTTCCTGCCAGATTCTGGATAAAAATATTAGTAAAAACCTGTTGCCAATTATATTCCTGAAGATTCTGAAGACTCAAATTCATATTTTAAAGTGTATA
This sequence comes from Trichonephila clavata, assembly GCA_019973975.1. Lineage (NCBI taxonomy): Eukaryota > Metazoa > Arthropoda > Arachnida > Araneae > Nephilidae > Trichonephila > Trichonephila clavata. The sequence continues at coordinate 81,018 of BMAO01037273.1, forward strand.
AATTTTCTACTATTGCATATTTAAGCAATACTTCGTAAAATAAAAATGTAAACAAACATTTTTATCAACTTCCGGAATGTAGACTTGTACTTCCGGTTTCAAAAAGTAGCTACCAAGTAAAATTCAAAACCCCATAACTTAAGTTTTAAATTAGATAGAAACAAAATTTAAGCACCAATTTAAAGAAAAAAGTTCGCATTTTAAAACAAAATCAAAATTTAAAAATCGAAAATTTCGGCGAAAATGACGTTTTGAAGGTGTACGAATACCTTAAATCCAATCGACTTTTGCTATGGCTTCTTAGAAGGATCCATTTCGACCGATCTTTCTAAAAAAAAGTAGGAAGGAATAAATATTGAAACCAAATACTCATCTTTTTTGCATAAGTCAAGGACGGTGCTGTTGTCTTTTGTGGTAGTGAACCGCTTAAATATTCTTAGCTAGATGCTGTAATGCTCATTCTTTTTTCTGTCTTTGTTGAACAAGGATATTTCTACAAGATGGTAAAAATCTCTGTCTCCGTAGAAAACGAGCATCGCTACCAATTGGTAAGTATCTCTTTTTGCTCTGGACACCTAACGTTGTCAACGAAAGAGCATCCCTTTTCCTTTCGTTTTCCTTCTGCTCTGGAATCCTACTAGTGTCAAGGCAAGAGCCGACCTTTTCTTTCGATTTCTTACTGCTCCGGAAACCTAACGGTGTCAATGAAAGAGCAGATATTTTCTTTTGCTTTCCTTCTGCTCTGGAAATCTCACGGTGTCAATGAATAAGCCTCGTGCTTTTTGCTAATCTTTGTGCATTGAATGTGTTTATATTCCTTCCTTTTCCATGAAAGAGACACTGTAGGTATAGTCCGACCTTTCCAAAGCATTTTACATGTCCCTCCATCGAAGAAATAACAGAATACGTTCACATAACTTCTGTGGGATGAGTAACACGAAATTGAATTGAACAACTCAAATCATTAGTTTGGGGATTACTTTAGAATTGCTTTGAAATTTAAAAAGTATTTTAATATTCAAAAAGGAAAAAGGATCGTTTCAATATTACTCTATAACCAAATGAATTGTTTCTCGTTTTCAATAGAAATTATAATTTTTGAATTTGGATGCATTGGACTTGATCTTCGGAAGGTGCTCCAACCCCGAAAAATGTGTCCCTGTTCTCCAGGGCTAAGTACGGGCTGGTGAGTAATGTGGCGAAAGCGTGCAGAGCTGGACGAATTTCTTTTTCAATGCGTACGACTCAAAAATATCTAAAAAAAATTGGAAGAGTGATAGAGAAAATATATCTTAAATGTAATTGTGTTTTCAAAATGGTTGCAGTGGAATTGGAATTTGGAAGGTGCTCCATCTCCGAAAAATGTGTCCCTGGTTTCCAGGGCGAAGTACGGGCTGGTGAGTAATGTGGCGAAAGCGTACAGAGCTGGACACATTCCCTTTTCAATGCAATCGATTTAAAATATCACCATTTTCTAATTGTATATGAAAATGTTTTAAAAACTGTGCAATGATATAAATACTTATTTTTTTAATCCTTTCGCATCACATTTAAGGTAAAAATTTATTTTCAAATGCCAAATCTAAAGTAATGAATTCATTTTATTTCAAGAAGAATTTCATCGAATAATGTATATGAGTGAAGCTAAAAACAGAGAAGCAAACAAAAAGTTGTTTTTGAAAATACAAAAAGAAATGTATGAAACAAACAAAAATGGTGGTTCTTATGCAAATAATAAAAAATTGGTTTGTTTTAAAATGACGAAGTAAAACAAACCAAACAAACAGTGCGTCTCAGACCGTGTAAAAATACACAAAGGAATCTTTCAAACATATAAATAGTGAAACAAAACGGCACATTTGAAAATAATAAAAATAAAACTGAAAGGAGTGTACTAAACAAATAAAAAAAACCCATTATCAATACACTTAAGGTTACAATCTGTCTATAGGAACCGAAACTTAAAAATTCAACTCTAAACTAAAACAGAAACGTTCCACCAGAGGGTGCCGTCTTCGGAGGAAACTGTATAAATATAGCTATTTGTTCAGATATCTGTATAGTCTCACTCTGACTGCCAAAGAAGACGGACGTATCCAGTCTGCTGAACACTCCTATGCGTGTTGCAATGCTGACAGTATGGAGAGACTTGAATCGAATCGACTTTTGCTATGGCCTCTTAGAAGGTTCCATTTGGACCGATCTTTCCAAAAAAAAGTAGGAAGGAATAAATATTGAAACCAAATACACATCTCTTTTGCATAAGTCAAGGACGGTGTTGTTGTCTTTTGCGGTAGTGAACGGCTTAAATATTCTTAGCTAGATGCTGTAATGCTCATTTTTTTTCTGTCTTCTTTGAACAAGGATATTTCTACAAGATAGTAAGAATCTCTGTCTCCGTAGAAAACGAGCATCGCTACCAATTGGTAATGTATCTCTTTTTGCTCTGGACACCTAACGTTGTCAACGAAAGAGCATCCCTTTTTCTTTCCTTCTGCTCTGGAATCCTACAGTGTCAAGGCAAGAGCCGACTTTTCTTTCGATTTCTTACTGCTCGGAAACCTAACGGTGTCAAGAAAGAGCAGATATTTTCTTTTGCTTTCCTTCTGCTCTGGAAATCTCCCGTGTCAATGAATAAGCCTCATGCTTTTTGCTAATCTTTGTGCATTGAATGTGTTTGTATTCCTTCCTTTTCCATGAAAGAGACACTGTAGGTATAGCCCGACCTTTCCAAAGCAATTTTACATGTCCCTTCATCGAAGAAATAACAGAATACGTTCACATAACTTCTGGGGATGAGTAACACGAAATTGAATTGAACAACTCAAATCATTAGTTTGGGGATTACTTTAGAATGCTTTGAAATTTAAAAAAGTATTTTAATATCAAAAAGGAAAAAGGATCGTTTCAATATTACTCTATAACCAAATGAATTGTTTCTCGTTTTCAATAGAAATTATAATTTTTGAATTTGGATGCATTGGACTTGATCTTCGGAAGGTGCTCCAACCCCGAAAAATGTGTCCCTGTTCTCCAGGGCTAAGTACGGGCTGGTGAGTAATGTGGCGAAAGCGTGCAGAGCTGGACGCATTCCCTTTTCAATGCGTACGACTCAAAAATATCTAAAAAAAATTGGAAGAGTGATAGAGAAAATATATCTTAAATGTAATTGTGTTTTCAAAATGGTTGCAGTGGAATTGGAATTTGGAAGGTGCTCCAACCCCGAAAAATGTGTCCCTGGTTTCCAGGGTGAAGTACGGGCTGGTGAGTAATGTGGCGAAAGCGTACAGAGCTGGACACATTCCCTTTTCAATGCAATCGATTTAAAATATCACCATTTTCTAATTGTATATGAAAATGTTTTTAAAACTGCGCATTGATATAAATACTTATTTTTTTAATCCTTTCGCATCACATTTAAGGTAAAAATTTATTTTCAAATGCCAAATCTAAAGTAATGAATTCATTTTATTTCAAGAAGAATTTCATCGAATAATGTATATGAGTGAAGCTAAAAACAGAGAAGCAAACAAAAAAGTTGTTTTTGAAAATACAAAAAGAAATGTATGAAACAAACAAAAATGGTGGTTCTTATGCAAATAATAAAAAAGTGGTTTGTTTTAAAATGACGAAGTAAAACAAACCAACAAACAGTGCGTCTCAGACCGTGTAAAAATACACAAAGGAATCTTTCAAACATATAAATAGTGAAACAAAACGGCACATTTGAAAATAATAAAAATAAAACTGAAAGGAGTGTACTAAACAAATAAAAAAAAACCCATTATCAATACACTTAAGGTTACAATCTGTCTATAGGAACCGAAACTTAAAAATTCAACTCTAAACTAAAACAGAAACGTTCCACCAGAGGGTGCCGTCTTCGGAGGAAACTGTATAAATACAGCTATTTGTTCAGATATCTGTATAGTCTCACTCTGACTGCCAAAGAAGACGGACGTATCCAGTCTGCTGAACACTCCTATGCGTGTTGCAATGCTGACAGTATGGAGAGACTTGAATCGAATCGATTTTTGCTATGGCCTCTTAGAAGGTTCCATTTGGACCGATCTTTCCAAAAAAAAGTAGGAAGGAATAAATATTGAAACCAAATACACATCTCTTTTGCATAAGTCAAGGACGGTGCTGTTGTCTTTTGCGGTAGTGAACGGCTTAAATATTCTTAGCTAGATGCTGTAATGCTCATTTTTTCTGTCTTCTTTGAACAAGGATATTTCTACAAGATAGTAAGAATCTCTGTCTCCGTAGAAAACGAGCATTGCTACCAATTGGTAAGTGTATCTCTTTTTGCTCTGGACACCTAACGGTGTCAACGAAAGAGCATCCCTTTTCCTTCTGCTCTGGAATCCTACCAGTGTCAATGAAAGAGCCGAGCTTTCCTTTCGTTTTCTTACTACTCTGGAAACCTAACGGTGTCAACGAAAGAGCAGATATTTTCTTTTGCTTTCCTTCTGCTCTGGGATTCTCACGGTGTCAACGAATAAGCCTCATGCTTTTTGCTAATCTTTGTGCATTGAATGTGTTTGTATTCCTTCCTTTTCCATGAAAGAGACACTGTAGGTATAGTCCGACCTTTCCAAAGAATTTTACATGCCCCTTCATCAAAGAAATAACAGAGTACGTTCACATAACTTCTGCGGGATGAGTAACACGAAATTGAATTGAACAACACAAATTATTAGTTTGGGGATTACTTTAGAATGGCTTTGAAATTTAAAAGTATTTTAATTTTCAAAAAGGAAAAAGGATTGTTTCAATATTACTCTATAACCAAATGAATTGTTTCTCGTTTTCAATAGAAATTATAATTTTTGAATTTGGATGCATTGGACTTGATCTTCGGAAGGTGCTCCAACCCCGAAAAATGTGTCCCTGTTCTCCAGGGCTAAGTACGGGCTGGTGAGTAATGTGGCGAAAGCGAGCAGAGCTGGACGAATTTCTTCTTCAGTGCATCTGACTCAAAAATATCTAAATTAAAACTGGGAAGAGCTTTTGAGAAAATATAAATTAAATGTAATTGTGTTTTGAAATCGGTTGCAGTGGATTTGGAATTTGGAAGGTGCTCCAACCCCGAAAAATGTGTCCCTGGTTTCCAGGGCTAAGTAGGGGTTGGTGAGTAATGTGGCGAAAGCGAGCAGAGCTGGACAAATTCCCTATTCAATGCAAGAGACGTGTGCAGTCTCTCTTTAAGTGCTGAAAGACTTCGGTCCACTCCATCCTCTCAAGTAAACAAGAATGAAATTATTGGTAACAAACAAACTAAACAATGTGTTTTATACAAAGAAAGGGTATGATTCATGTACGAGAAAAAAAGGTAAAAGTTGACAAGGAAGGTTGTTTTTTACTTCTGTCAACAACAACTTTTCTAATGACCTTGCTTTTTTCAATTCTTTTATCTTGCCTGAAGGTGTGTTAAACCTATTTCT